>CM037858.1:2747500-3050000 GCA_021292105.1 Anadara kagoshimensis
GAACCATAATGAGCATTAAAGAATTTGTAATATCGTTACAAGTCTAAACAAATGACCTTTTTGCTAAGTCTAAAGCTGACATCTTCTATGAACGATATGGTTGTGACTTGGATTTTGACATGGAGTGGTATATTTGCTGTTGATGTAGTGTGTAGTGTAACATTTGATGTTCCTTTGATCTGCTTCGATCAAAACAGGTGTTGACATTGCTATATTACCAACCAAATCATGTAACTATCCGAGACATAGTTTTTTTTAAGCACAGATGCCTTATCAACACCCCGAACCTATAAGTTACGAATGTTCTGAAGTGTAGTTTGGCTATTACAAGCCATTCTATCTCAGATTCTTAGAATATTGGAATTACTTCTTTCAACGGAGGCGTTAATTTTGTCCCGCTGTGATGTTTTACGACAAAGTTAATAATTGATCATACCTATGCAAAAAGGTCCTTAGGTGAAAAAATTGAGAATTTCACCTTTTGTTATACTTTTCAAGCAATCACAGCGGGTTGTTCAAAAGTATTAATAAAAGTGATATTACCCCAATAGTTGTGGAGAAGAAATTGTCCCAAAAAAAAAAAAAAAAAAAAAAAAAAAGCCATGGTGCCATAATGTATTTTCCATTTTCGGTACGGAACGTCATATGTTAAACATTGAGATTTGATTTGGTTGGTAAAAGCAATGATTTGTCAACGAAACAAATAATAATCTTATCAACGTATAAACTCTATGAACAACAAAATACAGAAAGTGTGTCTTTAACGAGGCTGAAATATCCCAGTGACAGCCAAAGTTTGCATCCATTACGGTTCAGTTAAGTAAATGTTATTCTTTCACTTTCACATATGAAAACTGAAAAGATACTTGAATATGTGAGTCTCTTTATACTGTTGTAAAATAAACTCATGCAATTGCAACACTAAAAACTAACTATCTCTTTAATTGAAAGACACAAAAAATTATTGCATTAAATGTACTCAAATTATGACAAACATTTCATTTCATTTTTGCATTAGAAATATTAAAGATTTCAAGATAAAGCTGTGATAAAACATTAATTTTATTTGCGGAATTTGTCAAAACTGACATTTGTAAATTCGACAGGCATTTTGACGCCATCTTGAATTGTATACTAAAATTGTTATCATTGCAAACTATATCAAAATGGAAACAAATAATGATTGCTTATCGGATGCTATAACAACACTAAAATGAAAATTTCCTTATTTGGTGGCCATTTTTAATCAAGTAATTTAGACACATCAAAAATACTCAATAGTGCCAAAATGAGTATTAATCATTATTTACAGTTATGCATTAGGAAAAATGGGTTAAAGAAGAAAAACCTTATTTAAACTCGGTTGTATGCCAATCTGTGCTACTTCAAAATCTCATTATTCCGAGCAAACTTCAATTGTGTTTTAAAGCAATGTCAAAATGTCACAGACTGCAATTACATCGCGTTTTAAAATAAAAAAAATCAAGCAGCATAACACATACTAAGTAACTCAAACACTTCACATGTGTAAGTAACTCAAACACTTCACATGTCTAAGTAACTCAAACACTTCACATGTCTAAGTAACTCGAACACTTCACATGTCTAAGTAACTCAAACACTTCACATGTCTAAGTAACTCGAACACTTCACAAGTCTAAGTAACTCAAACACTTCACATGTCTGAGTAACCCAAACACTTCACATATCTAAGTAACTCAAACACTTCACATGTCTAAGAAACTCGAACACTTCACATGTCTAAGAAACTCAAACACTTCACATGTCTAAGTAACTCAAACACTTCACATGTCTAAGAAACTCAAACACTTTACATGTCTGAGTAACCCAAACACTTCACATGTCTAAGTAACTCAAACAATTCACATGTCTGCGAAACTCGAACACTTCACATGTCTAAGAAACTCAAACACTTCACATGTGTAAGAAACTCAAACACTTCACATGTCTGCGTAACCCAAACACTTCACATGTGTAAGTAACTCAAACACTTCACATGTGTAAGAAACTCAAACACTTCACATGTCTAAGAAACTCAAACACTTCACATGTCTAAGAAACTCAAACACTTCACATGTCTAAGTGACTCAAACACTTCACATGTCTAAGAAACTCAAACACTTCACATGTCTAAGAAACTCAAACACTTCACATGTCTAAGAAACTCAAACACTTTACATGTCTAAGTGACTCAAACATTTCACATGTCTAAGAAACTCAAACACTTCACATGTGTAAGAGACTCAAACACTTCACATGTCTAAGTGACTCAAACACTTCACATGTGTAAGAAACTCAAACACTTCACATGTCTAAGAAACTCAAACACTTCACATGCCTAAAAAACTCAAACACTTCACATGTCTAAGAAACTCAAACACTTCACATGTTTAAGAAACTCAAACACTTTACACGTCTAAGTGGCTCAAACACTTCACATGTCTAAGAAACTCAAACACTTCACATGTCTAAGTGACTCAAACACTTCACATGTCTAAGAAACTCAAACACTTCACATGTCTAAGAAACTCAAACACTTCACATGTCTAAGAAACTCAAACACTTTACATGTCTAAGTGACTCAAACATTTCACATGTCTAAGAAACTCAAACACTTCACATGTGTAAGAGACTCAAACACTTCACATGTCTAAATGACTTAAAGTGACTTAAACACTTCACATGTCTAAGAAACTCAAACACTTCACATGTCTAAGTAACTCAAACACTTCACATGTCTAAGTAACTCGAACATTTCACATGTCTAAGAAACTCAAACACTTCACATGTGTAAGAGACTCAAACACTTCACATGTCTAAGTGACTCAAACACTTCACATGTCTAAGAAACTCAAACACTTCACATGTCTAAGAAACTCAAACACTTCACATGTCTAAAAAACTCAAACACTTCACATGTCTAAGAAACTCAAACACTTCACATGTTTAAGACACTCAAACACTTTACACGTCTAAGTGGCTCAAACACTTCACATGTCTAAGAAACTCAAACACTTCACATGTCTAAGTGAATCAAACACTTCACATGTCTAAGAAACTCAAACACTTTACATGTCTAAGAAACTCAAACACTTCACATGTCTAAGAAACTCAAACACTTTACATGTCTAAGTGACTCAAACATTTCACATGTCTAAGAAACTCAAACACTTCACATGTGTAAGAGACTCAAACACTTCACATGTCTAAGTGACTCAAACACTTCACATGTCTAAGAAACTCAAACACTTCACATGTCTAAGTAACTCAAACACTTCACATGTCTAAGTAACTCAAACACTTCACATGTCTAAGAAACTCAAACACTTCACATGTCTAAAAAACTCAAACACTTCACATGTCTAAGAAACTCAAACACTTCACATGTTTAAGACACTCAAACACTTTAAACGTCTAAGTGGCTCAAACACTTCACATGTCTAAGAAACTCAAACACTTCACATGTCTAAGTGAATCAAACACTTCACATGTCTAAGAAACTCAAACACTTTACATGTCTAAGAAACTCAAACACTTCACATGTCTAAGAAACTCAAACACTTTACATGTCTAAGTGACTCAAACATTTCACATGTCTAAGAAACTCAAACACTTCACATGTGTAAGAGACTCAAACACTTCACATGTCTAAGTGACTCAAACACTTCACATGTCTAAGAAACTCAAACACTTCACATGTCTAAGTAACTCAAACACTTCACATGTCTAAGTAACTCAAACACTTCACATGTCTAAGAAACTCAAACACTTCACATGTCTAAGAAACTCAAACACTTCACATGTCTAAGAAACTCAAACACTTCACATGTCTAAGAAACTCAAACACTTCACATGTTTAAGAAACTCAAACACTTTACATGTGTAAGAGACTCAAACACTTCACATGTCTAAGTAACTCAAACACTTCACATGTCTAAGAGACTCAAACACTTCACATGTTTATGAAACTCAAACACTTTACACGTCTAAGTGGCTCAAACACTTCATATGTCTAAGAAACTCAAACACTTCACATGTCTAAGAAACTCAAACACTTCACATGTCTAAGAAACTCAAACACTTCACATTTGTAAGAAACTCAAACACTTGACATGTGTAAGAAACACAAACACTTGACATGTGTAAGAAACACAAACACTTTACATGTCTAAGTAACTCGAACATTTCACAAGTCTAAGTAACTCAAACACTTCACATGTCTAAGTAACTCAAACACTTCACATGTCTAAGTAACTCAAACACTTCACATGTCTGAGTAACCCAAACACTTCACATGTCTAAGTAACTCAAACACTTCACATGTCTAAGAAACTCGAACACTTCACATGTCTAAGAAACTCAAACACTTCACAAGTCTAAGTAACTCAAACACTTCACATGTCTAAGAAACTCAAACACTTCACATGTCTGAGTAACCCAAACACTTCACATGTCTAAGTAACTCAAACATTTCACATGTCTAAGAAACTCGAACACTTCACATGTCTAAGAAACTCAAACACTTCACATGTGTAAGAAACTCAAACACTTCACATGTCTGAGTAACCCAAACACTTCACATGTGTAAGTAACTCAAACACTTCACATGTGTAAGAAACTCAAACACTTCACATGTGTAAGAAACTCAAACACTTCACATGTGTAAGAAACTCAAACACTTCACATGTCTAAGAAACTCAAACACTTCACATGTCTAAGTGACTCAAACACTTCACATGTCTAAGAAACTCAAACACTTCACATGTCTGAGAAACTCAAACACTCCACATGTCTAAGAAACTCAAACACTTCACATGTCTAAGAAACTCAAACACTTCACATGTCTAAGTGACTCAAACATTTCACATGTCTAAGAAACTCAAACACTTCACATGTGTAAGAGACTCAAACACTTCACATGTCTAAGTGACTCAAACACTTCACATGTCTAAGAAACTCAAACACTTCACATGTCTAAGAAACTCAAACACTTCACATGTCTAAGAAACTCAAACACTTCACATGTCTAAGAAACTCAAACACTTCACATGTCTAAGAAACTCAAACACTTCACATGTTTAAGAAACTCAAACACTTTACACGTCTAAGTGGCTCAAACACTTCACATGTCTAAGAAACTCAAACACTTCACATGTGTAAGAAACTCAAACACTTCACATGTGTAAGAAACACAAACACTTCACATGTGTAAGAAACTCAAACACTTCACATTTCTAAGGAACTCAAACACTTCACATGTGTAAGAAACTCAAACACTTCACATTTCTAAGGAACTCAAACACTTCACATGTCTAAGTAACTCAAACACTTCACATGTCTAAGAAACTCAAACACTTCACATGTGTAAGAAACCCAAACACTCCACATGACTAAGAAACTCAAACACTTCACATGTCTAAGAAGCTCAAACACTTCACATGTCTAAGTAACTCAAACACTTCACATGTCTAAGTAACTCAAACACTTCACATGTCTAAGAAACTCAAACACTTCACATGTCTAAGTAACTCAAACACTTCACATGTCTAAGAAACACAAACACTTCACATGTCTAAGAAACTCAAACACTTCACATGTGTAAGTAACTCAAACACTGCACATGTCTAAGAAACTCAAACACTGCACATGTCTAAGAAACTCAAACACTTCACATGTCTAAGAAACTCAAACACTGCACATGTCTAAGAAACTCAAACACTTCACATGTCTAAGAAACTCAAACACTTCACATGTCTAAGAAACTCAAACACTTCACATGTGTAAGTAACTCAAACACTGCACATGTCTAAGAAACTCAAACACTTCACATGTCTAAGTAACTCAAACACTTCATATGTCTAAGAAACTCAAACACTTCACATTTCTAAGGACGGGGGTGCTTTTCTACATACAATAAGTAGAATGAGTTCAGTAAAATAGATCAACGATTTTGTCATATCGTTTTATACTCATTATTCTACATAAGGTTTCTTTAATTATCCGTGGGTTTGGTTGTCTGTGCAATTATAACAACGTAATCTCGATTTGACGAGTAAACTGCAAACCTTCAACAAAAATCAATGATTTTAATTAATTCCAAGAACTATGTCTTCATTCCGTTTGAAATATGAGAGAAACCTGTAGCTTTTCCAATAACGCAACATTTATCTGGTGTATACATGTTAAAGACAAAACATATACCAGTATACTAGTATATAATGGAAACAAAGTCGTTCACACACACACACACACACACACACACACACACACACACACACACACACACTGATTAAATACCTACATGAAACTTGTTGTTTAATTAAATTGTATATTGATATGTTGTCTATTTTATGCTGAAATATGTAAATCTTATAAAAATGGGAAATAATTAATGTCAAACTTTAATCAAAGCTTTGAGATTCCGAAACACGCACGTCGCGTGTTGCATAATCCAACATGCGTATTCGTACGAGATACCTGTATCATAAGACTAGGGAAGCATTATCGTAAAAATGTCGAAATATTCAGTCCTACTTGTCTGTAGAAGGGTTAGTAGCAGCCAAAATAATT
This sequence comes from Anadara kagoshimensis, assembly GCA_021292105.1. Lineage (NCBI taxonomy): Eukaryota > Metazoa > Mollusca > Bivalvia > Arcoida > Arcidae > Anadara > Anadara kagoshimensis. Next base: position 2,754,092 of record CM037858.1, read on the forward strand.
ACTATTCATTGGTTGTTTTTTGACACGATTACAAAATGAATAAAACGATTAAACGTACTGTCCATACTTGTATTTCTTAACAAAATTGAACAAATTCTCGTTCCCTATGCCTTGTTTCTCATTTATTATAAAGTGGTTCACAATAATAGCTCCACACAGTGCCAGACAAACTGTTCACTGTAAACTGTTAACTGCTCCAAAGAAAGAGAAGTATACAAATAAAGATCGTGTGAGATGTTTTGCAATTCTCTTCATTAGAATATAAAAGTTAAAATCTGTAAAATTGCAAAATTTTATCTTTATCTAAAAGTTCCGAGAGAAATGGAATAAAGACAAATATTATCAATCGATACATGTCGGTGTATGGAGCTATTACTATTGTCTACGGTTTAATTTTCCTCGTAGAAATTACGACATTTTCATATGTTGGGTATTAATCTTTTTGTATTGAATTATATAATATATCACAAAGTTGATATTATCATCAGACCAGATAGGTAAAATATATATATATCGTTTTACTGACCAGTGATTGATTTCCCAAAATATTTTTATCTCGTATCAAATGTCTGTGATTTTCCTATAGAATAACGTCTATTATACTTATTTTGTAATTGTGCGTTATATATTTCAGTTCTTTCATCAGTAAGGTATTCGATAACGTTTTTGTAAAAACCATAACGTATTTCTGCAGAAAAACCAATCGATGTTTTCTCAAATTGCGTAACACTGGCAACAAGATGTAACGATCGGTTACGTTTTGTTATCATAAGCCTTTCAGAATTAATCGTTAAATGCTATCTGGTTACATAATATTATCAGAAAAGAAAGAATATGCAGTATCCTGTATAATTGTCATAATTAATTTTATTAATAATCTAAATTTATTGTATTGCAACATAATTTTCGAATAATAATAATAATATAATAAAAATAATAATAATAATAATAATAATTTAAGAAACATATCTTTATTTCATAATTGATTTGTGTTAGAAAGATACAATGCAAATAGGCCAACTCCCCATGGAAGCTTATTTAGTAAGTTTGTTCAAAATTGTACAACATTCATCACTATGAGTGGCTAAAAGAGCACATTTGAAACACCATTTAAGGTAGATCTGAAAAATTATTAACTATTATTAATGACATTATTACAAACACAATTACTGTCCTTGCAGGAATACTTTATAGTCAATCTTGTATTGTTTACTCAATTATAACGAACATTTTACTTTCAAATTATGAATATAGCATTTATAGTATTTAAATTTCTGGCTTTTTCAGTTAGGTGATTTTATATTTGTCCCTTATAAAGAAAATTAGTAATTTGTTCTATCTTAAGAATGTTTATACTACCTTTACTTGCCCCAAACAATTACATATTATACCAGTATTAATTTTACAACACTAGACGGCCGTTTTGGAATACAACTCCTCTTCAGTAGTGCTGGGACCAAAATTATGAAAACCAAAAAAAATTGTTTTCAAGATGTTGTAAAGATGACGAAAGGATCAAAATATATTTTACAAAATTTAGCTAAGGAAATACTTTGCCTGAGGGAGTTTACCTTAGTTTTTGAGGAATTTTACATTTTAACTAGATGCAATTTTAGACAATAGTGTATTTCTGACAATTAATGCCAATTGAGTTTTGTAAAATCATCGGGGCACCAGCTACCAGTAGAGATATCGACAATTGATTCTTTATCTCTCATGATTTCAATAAGGTACGGTCCCTATTCTTACCTGTTAAAATATATCAATGTATAATAAACAGGTACACAGCTGGGGGAAATATTCAAATATCATTATCGGGTTAATTCATACCCTTCCTTTTCTCATTTGCATATTGGTTCTGACTGGGCTGTATGGAAGTTGTAATTAACTGAAAAAGATTCTGTTCTCTATAAACAACATAGTTGGACTGCTTTTAAAACAAAACAAAGAGTAATTTAGTTGAGAACAGAAATTTTGAATACGTAAACATCAAACCCATTCCAATGTGCCTGATTATTAAATTTTAAGGGCAATAACATCGACTAGAAAGTATTTCTGGAAATACATTAATGGAGACAGTAACTATTGAAGGTTATGTTAAATAACATTAGGTCATTTATTATGTTAGGCATTTAAAAGACTGATATTTGTAAGTTTTTATTGGAAAGCCAGTAAATTAGGTTTTATATTTAAGGAATATAAAATGATGAAGGGTTTCCTTCCGAATATTTCAAGAAATTTTGTGTTTTTACTACAATCACAAAGAGAATAAGCGCTAGTAGACGTAAGTTGATTATGAAGACTTTTAAGAAGCCTTGTCAAGCATCTATATATAAATTGGATATTTTTGTTACTAACCAATGTCAGAAATATTTTTTTGTGGAGAAATAGATTTGGAAGATTTTAAGATGATGTTACAAATGTCAGACTCAAGGTTTTCATGTTTAATCTGTGACATTTTATCGTTTAGTAATATATACGCTAGTTTACAATTTAAGAATCAATTGCAATAGAATTCTTCAATAGATTATTTGCAAATTGCACAGTTAATATTGTAAGGCAAGTTGTACTTTGGTCATCTAGAAAAAATACACTGGAGACAAAGTCAGAAATCATATTGAGTATCCAATAACAATAAACTCTAAAGGTTGAGAGAGATATAATGATTCAAATGATTTGCACATATTTAGTGATATTGTTATACTTGTTAAATACTTTATAGGTTTTTCAGATATATAGCAGATGACTGGTGATCACAAGTATATATGGCGGTTTACGAAATATATAACAAAAGTTTAGAGGTTGTAGGTCTTTGGAGACAAATTCAAAAACAAATATACCAATTCATGTCCAAATCACAATCCTAAAGGGTAAGCACCTCCTGTTTAGCTAGTCACTACTGCCACGTATGTAATGAAAATTAAGAATGAAAGTATAAATTATACTTATCAACATTATTGTGATGAGGGTCATATTCTTGATAAGCCAAGACAAGCAATATCGGAATGATTTAAAAATGATTATAAAAATAGTTTGTGCAATCAAACATAAATATACCGACTGATGGTCAAATCTAAAAAGAAAGTAAAAGCTTTACAAACAGGTAAAATAAATTACAATACGTGAACTCCCACCATAAAAATGAGGCTAGATGATCAGAGCTAGTTATATTCAGCATGAGTGAAATAAAAAAAATAATGAACGGAACATGGGACTAATTTAGTAGTAATCCTAAGATGACGCTTAATCGAAGTTTATAAATTAAATCAGTTGCAAGCTGTAACTTTAAAAGTAATTGATAGACCATCGATACTAGACATTTAATTGAAAAATTTATAATATCAGCAATTTTTTCAAACATATGATGAGAAGCGGATATTTTTCTTTATCTGTGATTATAAATAGTAGAAATGGCTGATTTATGGTGGTCTTGATACTTTAGATACTCTCTATCTTGTGTTTCGCTAGGTAAACAGGAGGCGCTTACTCTTGCGGTACACTCAAACTGATTTCTCTCGTAAAAGTGTATGTGTACAACTTAAATTGGCGGTTTTCAAAATTTTACTTTACTTTGTGGTTGTGATTTGGAAATGGATTGGCATGTTTGTTTATTGTTATCTGTATACATATTTGTTTTTGATGTATTTAGCGTTTTCTTGGAATGTTTTATCACGATACTTCCAGCATCAATATGTTACTCTGACATACACAAGTAATTTAGATGCTCTTAATAGTTTGTATGTACTTTGTTACTTTCTTTGCATTCTAAAAACAATCACTAAACGTTTATTATAAGAATTCTGTAAATGTTAGATCATATTAAGTTATCTAAGATTGACCTGTGAGTGATGCCATTCACGGGTTTTAATACATTTATACGTTAAGCCGTGTATAAATCAGTGCATATACTGCACTTGATACAATCTGGATAAGATACTACATCACACTGTTTTGGCAACACTTATCATTTCTGGAATACCGTAAATATAGCAGACAGAATTCTATTCTGTTTTTTACAGTTTATAATTAATTACATTATTGTTTTGTTATCATCATCATCATTTTGAAATTATATAACAGAGAAAGTGTTGTAAGTGCATACGCATTGTTTAATAACAAACAAACATTACAATTTATGTCCAAATCACAAAAAAGTAAAAGATTTAAAGCTGGCAAATTAGGTTAAATTAAGGTTTCACAAAGGAAGTGAGGCCGGGAGCTCCGGAACAGTAAGTGCTTCCTGTTTAGTTAATTACACCTGCTATGTGCTTAATTACAATTTGAAATTGGAGGAACGTGGAACTATATACATATATCCAGGATAATAATGCAATTTACATACTTTTTAGTAATAATTAAAGTTTTGAATATCTAGTCTTTTGAATTGTGAATTCTGTTCGATTTAATTCTCAATGAAGTTTACGACATCGTAAACAAGTCAGACATTGTCAATATGGCGAAGAAATTGTCGCCACAAATGTAAAAGAAATAAAAAATCAGAATTGTTTCTCCTGATGGTGCCTGACATAATACCCTGAATCCCTGTTCAGTACTTTACATTTGTATCTTGGCATACCTTTTTTGTAAAAAGAATGACAGGTGAATAATTTTTTAGACTATCTTTCAATTCAGAATGAGGATTAGGAATAAGAAACAATTTCAAAATTGTTTAAAGTATACATTTGTTAAATTCATAAGTCTTACTACATACTTTGAGAAGCGAAGATCCAATAGTATTTAGTTAAGTTTATTGATAATAATAATATTTGCATATTCACACACACACACACACACACACACACACACACACACACACACACACGCTCGCGCGTTATTTATTTGAGTAACCAATAGCCATAGGCCTATCTGAAATTCTATATTATTATCTGACGATTTACAAATGCTTGATCGTTTCGGTTCTTTTGTACTCAGAATGTATATTGATCCAATAAAAAACTAATAATAAAATGTTACGAGACATCTAAGGCGAAGGAGCAGATATCATTCGTATATAAGTCTCCTTTGTCTTCATACAGGTACTCCAAACATTAAATCAACTCTCTGGTTGCTTAAAGATGCATTTTAAGGCATTTGATTACACTTTATTATGTTTTATTGTATAATGACATGAATGGTTTGATAGTTTGACTATTTCATCAGTCTAGATAGCAGGTGTGTTCAAAGATTTACTGAACCTTGTAAGCAGTTATATTATCCTCATCATAACCATTTATACTAATACTATATATTAGATACAGATATTAAAACTGGTATAATATGCAATGTACTTGCCCATGTCCAAATTACATATCCAAAAAGCGACATAAAGACTTTGAAAACGGGCAAATTAGGTTAGGTTTCACTAGGAACTGATGTCGGATGTTCCGGAAGGGTAAATACCTCCTGAACTGCCATGTATGAAATAAAAACCGAGAATGAAAAGAACAAGAAAATATTGGACGTCGATTATACCCAGAATAACTGTGAATACAGAGATATCATGCTTATCAACAATATAGTGATGACGACCATAAACCTCCTAGAGGGCATTAATAAGTCTTGGCTTGCAATACTCCTGAGTCTACAATTAATTTGTCAGCAGCTTGCTTCGTTGCATAAAGTTTCAGCTCTACCTTAGCTTATTAAGCAAATTAACTAGGAGAAGCAGAAAAGGATAATAGAAAAAACTGAAGTAATTTTGGCATTGAATGAAATCACGTTCATTTCATTACCTTTTTGTCACATTTTATTTATTATGTCAGTAAATTTTGTTAAATGACTGAATGATCAACAAAATGTGCATTTTTGAAAGGAGTATCCATTTTGTTGGCGGATTTTTTATAGGTCGTAGTGAATGTACACTTTATGACGTGATGGAATTTGCTTGTTGTCTAGATATTATATGACAATAAGAACTAAAATGGCAACTCTAAATTACATGCATAGGTGATTAGATCTTAAAATGGATTATTTTTTATAATGATTTACAAAATTCATCTTTGTTTGCAATGACAATGCATTGTCGAAAATAGTAGCATAATGCAATAGTGAATAGTTTAATCTTGACGTGGATAAATATTTTTTTACACATTGATGTGTTTTTAAAATAGATATGGCAAACAATCGGTGAAATTGTGCCATATCAGACAACGGGGGTATTGATAAGGTCCTTGTAGTAAAGAGCGGATATGTAGCTAACACGTTGTTTTAACAACAGACTATGCACATGGTGGAACATGTTTCCAGAATTATTAACTAACGTCTCTGATGACTATTTGATATTTACGACAATATTGAAGACAGTGTCACAATACTAAACTCATCATTACAACATTTATCGAGGTTTATCATAAAGAGGTATAAATTGTAATCAGATGCTATAAAATGTAGATTTACTACATAAAACAGGCAGAAAGTTGATTAACTGTTAACTATCAGTGTGGCGACCAGGAAGACTTAACGATTATATATATATACGGTGATGTACACACTCCTCAGATGTCTCGTAACATTTCATTATTGTATATCTATTGAATCAATATAAAACAAGTGTATAAAGGACCCAAAAGATCCAAGTATTTGTAAATGGTAACGTAATATATAGGAGTATAACTGTCTGACAGACCTATAAGTTATTTGTTATATAGCACTAAATGAATTACAAGATAGACGTATGTCTCAGATTTATGCTCTATGAATAGGTTCATATTCTATTGGACAGTATGTCTTAAGATCTTAACCTACCAAATTGCACACAAACATACCAATCCATGTCCAAATCACAACCAAAAAAAAACAAAGTAAAACGTGAGTTATGCATATAAACCTTAAATTTGAAAATGGTTTTACAATTACGAAAGAAAAAATATTTGTGTAAATGTTGTTTAGAAATATTACTTTTCTACTTCAGTCGCTATGCTGCAAACCGTTTAGTTACAAATTGTTAACACTGGTGCATTATGTAATTGAAACCACTGAGGTGATATACTGGTGAACTAAGCATTTCCAAAGATATCATAAACTCAGTAGGCAATACTTTTATATTGTCCAAAATATAATATTGTCTAGATGTTTTCTTTATATTTTTATTGTCTAGATGTGCTGCTAGTTAAAATCTGAACAATCCACAAAAAAGTTTGGTATACTCCCTCATACAAAGTATTTCCCCAGGTAAATTTGGTTAAATATAATTTGGTTCTTTGGATATTTTTTAAACCCCTTAAAACAGTTTTTGATTTACAATTTTGGTCAAAGCCCTATAGATGCGGAATTGTAGTGCTGTAAAATTAACACTCGTATAATATGTATTTTCTTCTTTATCAAAGCAGCGAATGTAAACTAACTATTATCATGAAATCTCAACGTGTAAAGTTTCTCGTGTTAATTAAATTAAAGAAATCACAAACTTCAGTTTAGTTTCATCTTCTCTGTATATGTTAAATTATGAACATTCTTGAATCTATTGTTCTGCGCATTGCTCATGAAGTATTGCTAATTACATTAGGCTGTAGAATTTGGTACATGAAAGCCTTCTGGTTACCATTACATTTCAAAGAGATGAATGGAATTTGTCTTTTAGCATATCTACAGTTGCAAGTGCAACATTAATTGGAACCATAATGAGCATTAAAGAATTTGTAATATTTACAACTCTAAACAAATTACCTTTTTGCTAAGTCTAAAGCTGACATTTTCTATAAACGATATGGTTGTGACTTGGATTTTGACATAGACTGGTATATTTGTTGTTGATGCAGTGTAACGATCGAGGTTCCTTTCATCTGCTTCGATCAAAACACGTGTTGACATAGGTATCACCATCCAATTCATACTTATGCAATTGAAACACTGAAACCTAACTGATAATTGGTTCATTTCTATTTCTTTACTTGAAAGACACAAAATAATTATTGCATTAAAATATACTCAAATTATGAAAAACATTTCATTTCATTTTTGCATTAGAAATATTAAAGATTTCAAGATAAAGTAATTTAGATACATCAAAAATACTCAATGGTGCCAAAATGAGTATTAATCGTTATTTACAGTCATGCATTAGGAATAATGGGTTAAAGAAGAAAAACCTTATTTAAAATACAGTTGTATGCCAATCTGTGCTATTTCAAATTCTCATTATTCAGAGCAAACTTCAATTGTGTTTTAAAGCAATGTCAAAATGTCACAGACTGCAATTACATCGCGTTTTAAAATAAAATAATCAAGCAGCATAGCACATACTAAGTAACTCAAACACTTCACATGTATAAGAAACTCAAACACTTCACATTTCTAAGAAACTCAAACACTTCACATTTCTAAGGACGGGGGTGCTTTTCTATATACAATAAGTAGAATGAGATCAGTAAAATAGATCAACGATTTTGTCATATTGTTTTATACTCATTATTCTACATAAGGTTTCTTTAATTATCCGTGGGTTTGGTTGTCTGTGCAATTATAACAACGTAATCACGACTTGACGAGTAAACTGTAAACCTTCAACAAAAATCAATGATTTTAATTAATTCCAAGAACTATGTCTTCATTCCGTTTGAAATATGAGAGAAACCTGTAGCTTTTCCAATAACGCAACATTTATCTGGTGTGTACATGTTACAAACAAAACATATATATATAAAGGGGGAACAGAAGTCGTTCACACACACACACACACACACACACACACACACACACACACACACACACTAAATACCTACATGAAACTTATTGATTAATTAAATTAAATTGTATCTTTATATGTTGTCTATTTTATGCTGAAATATATAAATCTTATAAAAATTGGAAATAATTAATGTTAAACTTTAATCAAAGCTTTGAGATTCCGAAACACGTACGTCGCGTGTTGCATAATCCAACATGAGTGTTCGTACGAGATACCTGTACCATAAGACGAGGAAAGCATTATCGTAAAAATGTCGAAAAATTCAGTCCTACTTGTCTGTATAAGGGTTAGTAGCAGCCAAAATATATACTATTAATTGGTTGTTTGTTGACACGATTACAAAGTGAATAAAACGATAAAACGTACTGTCCATACTTGTTTTTCTTAACAAAATTGAACAAACTCTCGTTCCCTATGCCTTGTTTCTCATTTATTATGAAGTGGTTCACAATAATATCTCCACACAGTGCCAGACAAACTGTTCACTGTAAACTGTTAACTGCTCCAAAGAAAGAGAAGTACACGAATAAAGATCGTGTGAGATGTTTTGCAATTCTCTTCATTAGAATATAAAAGTAAAAATCTGTAAAATTGCAAAATTTTATCTTTATCTAAAAGTTCCAAGAGAAATGGAATAAAGACAAATATTATCAATCGATACATGTCGGTGTATGGAGCTATTACTATTGTCTACGGTTTAATTTTCCTCGTAGAAATTACGACATTTTCATATGTTGAGTATTAATCTTTTTGTATTGAATTAAATAATATATCACAAAGTTGATATTATCATCAGACCAGACAGGTAAAATATAGATATCGTTTTACTGACCAGTGATTGATTTCCCAAAATATTTTTATCTCTCATAGCAAATGTCTGTGATTTTCCTATAGAATAACGTCTATTATACTTATTTTGTAATTGTGTGTTATATATTTCAGTTCTTTCATTAGTAAGGTATTAGATAACGTTTTTGTAAAAACCATAACGTATTTCTGCAGAAAAACCAATCGATGTTTTCTCAAATTGCGTAACACTGGCAACAAGCAGTAACGATCGGTTACGTTTTGTTATCATAAGCCTTTCAGAATTAATCGTTAAATGCTATCTGGTTACATAATTTTATCAGAAAAGAAAGAATATGCAGTATCCTGTATAATTGTCATAAATAATTTTATTAATAATCTAAACTTATTGTATTGCACCATAATTTTCGAATAATAATAATAATAATAATAATAATAATAATAATAATAATAATAATTTAAGAAACATATCTTTATTTCATAATTGATTTGTGTTAGAAAGATACAATGCAAATAGGCCAACTCCCCATGGAAGCTTATTTAGTAAGATTGTTCAAAATTGTACAACATTAATCACTATGAGTGGCTAAAAGAGCACACTTGAAACAACATTTAAGGTAGATGTAAAAAATATTAACTATTATTAATGACATTATTACAAACACAATTACTGTCCTTGCAGGAATACTTTATAGTCGATCTTGTATTGTTTACTCAATTATAACGAACATTTTACTTTCAAATTATGAATATAGTATTTATAGTATTTAAATTTCTGGCTTTTTCAGTTAGGTGATTTTATGTTTGTCCCTTATAAAGAAAATTAGTAATTTGTTCTATCTTAAGAATGTTTATACTAATTTTACTTGCCCCAAACAATTACATATTATACCAGTATTAATTTTACAGCACTAGACGGCCGTTTTGGAATACAACTCCTCTTCAGTAGTGCTGGGACCAAAATTATGAAAACCAAAAATTGTTTTCAAGATGTTGTAAAGATTACGAAAGGACCAAAATATATTTTACAAAATTTAGCTAAGGAAATACTTTGCCTGAGGGAGTATACCTTAGTTTTTGAGGAATTTTACATTTTAACTAGATGCAATTTTAGACAATAGTGTATTTCTGACAATTAATGCCAATTGAGTTTTGTAAAATCCTCGGGACACCAGCTACCAGTAGAGATATCGACAATTGATTCTTTATCTCTCATGATTTCAGTAAGGTACGGTCCCTATTCTTACCTGTTAAAATATATCGATATATAATTAACAGGTACACAGCTGGGGGAAATATTCAAATATCATTATCGGGTTAATTCATACCCTTCCTTTTCTCATTTGCATATAGGTTCTGACTGGGCTGTATGGAAGTTGTAATTAACTGAAAAGGATTCTTTTCTCTATAAACAACATAGTTGTAAAAATTGGTGCCGTGTGACGAATATTAGAATTTTGAATTTTACCCCCCCCCCTAAAAAAAAAATCAGAGTTACGGACACGAAAATGGATACTTATAATGAAATCCCAAATTCTCAAGGTCCCGGTTTCACATTCATTTCTTAATAAATTAAATTAAATTGAGCAAATTTCAGCAAGCTATATTTGAAACTACTAATGAACATTTTTATCAATATTAAATATAGATCTAGATGTCATAAGACTGCTTGTAAAACAAAACAAAGAGTAATTTAGTTGAGAACAGATATTTTGAACACGTAAACATCAAATCCATTCCAACGTGCCTGATTAATAAATATTAAGGGCAATGAATCGACTAGAAAGTATTTCTGGAAATACATTAATGGAGACAGTTACTATTGTAGAAAATGTTAAATAACATTAGGTCAATTATTATGTTAGGCATTTTAAAGACTGAGATTTGTAAGTTTTTATTGGAAAGCCAGTAAATTAGGTTATATATTTAAGGAATATAAAATGATGAAGGGTTTCCTTCCGAATATTCCAAGAAATTTTGTGTTTTTACTACAATCACAAAGAGAATAAGCGCTAGTAGACGTAAGTTGATTATGAAGACTTTTAAGAAGCCTTGTCAAGCATCTATATATAAATTGGATATTTTTGTTACTAACCAATGTCAGAAATAATTTTTTTGTGGAGAAATAGATGTGGAAGATTTTAAGATGATGTTACAAATGTCAGACTCAAGGTTTTCATGTTTAATCTGTGACATTTTATCGTTTAGTAATATATACGCTAGTTTACAATTTAAGAATCAATTGCATTAGAATTCTTCAATAGATTATTTGCAAATTGCACAGTTAATATTGCAAGGCAAGTTGTACTTTGGTCATCTAGAAAACATACACTGGAGACAAAGTCAGAAATCATATTGAGTATCCAAAAAAATAAACTCTAAAGGTTGAGAGAGATATAAGGATTCAAATGATTTGCACATATTTAGTGATATTGTTATACTTGTTAAATATCTTATAGGTTTTTCAGATATATAGCAGATGACTGGTGATAACAAGTATATATGGCGGTTTACGAAAAATATAACAAAAGTTTATAGGTTATAGGTCTTTGGAGACAAATTCAAAAACAAATATACCAATTCATGTCCAAATCACAATCCTAAAGGGTAAGCACCTCCTGTTTAGCTAGTCACTACTGCCACGTATGTGATGAAAATTAGGAATGAAAGTATAAATTATACTTATCAACATTATTGTGATGAGGGTCATATCCTTGATAAGCCAAGACAAGCAATATCGGAATGATAAAAAATGATTGTAAAAAGCAGTTTGTGCATAAATATACCGGCTGATGGTCAAATCTAAAAAGAAATTAAAAGCTTTACAAACCGGTAAAATAAATTACAACAAGTGAACTCCCACCATAAAAATGAGGCTAGGTGATCAGAGCTAGTTATATTCAGCATGCGTGAAATAAAAAAAATAATGAACGGAACATGGGACTAATTTAATAGTAATCCTAAGATGGCGCTTATAAAGTGAAAACAATCCAAGTTTATAAATTGAATCAGTTGCAAGCTGCAACTTTAAAAATAATTGATAGACCATCGATACTAGATATTTAATTGAAAGATTTATAATATCAGCAATTTTTTCAAACATATGATGAGAAGCGGATATTTCCTTCATCTGTGTGATTATAATTAGTAGAAATGGCTGATTTATAGTGGTCATGATACTTTAGATACTCTCTATCTTGTGTTTCGCTAGGTAAACAGAAGGCGCTTACTCTTGCGATACACTCAAACTGATTTCTCTCGTAAAAGTGTATGTGTACAACTTCAATTGGCGGTTTTCGAAAATTTTACTTTACTTTGTGGTTGTGATTTGGAAATGGATTGGCATGTTTGTTTATTGTTATCTGTATACATATTTGTGTTTGATGTATTTAGCGTTTTCTTGGAATGTTTTATCACGATACTTCCAGCATCAATATGTTACTCTGACATACACAAGTAATTTAGATGCTCTTAATAGTTTGTATGTACTTTGTTACTTTCTTTGCATTCTAAAACAATCACTAAACGTTTATTATAAGAATTCTGTAAATGTTAGATCATATTAAGTTATCTAAGATTGACCTGTGAGTGATGCCACTCACGGGTTTTAATACATTTATACGTTAAGCCGTGTATAAATCAGTGCATATACTGCACTTGATACAATCTGGATAAGATACTACATCACACTGTTTTGGCAACACTTATCATTTCTGGAATACCGTAATTATAGCAGACAGAATTCTATTCTGTTTTTTTACAGTTTATAATTAATTACATTATTGTTTTGTTATCATCATCATCATTTTGAAATTACATAACAGAGAAAGTGTTGTAAGTGCACACGTAATGTTTAATCACAAACAAACATTACAATTTATGTCTAAATCACAATCCCAACGCAAAGTAAAAGATTTAAAGCTGGCAAATTAGGTTAAATTAAGGTTTCACAAGGAAATTGAGGCCGGGAGCTCCGGAACAGTAAGTGCCTCCTGTTTAGTTAATTACACCTGCTATGTGCTTAATTACAATTTGAAATTGGAGGAACGGGGAACTATATATATATATCCAGGATAATTAATGCAATACTTTTTAATTATAATTAAATTTTGTAATTATCTAGTCTTTTGAATTGTGAATTCTGTTCGATTTTATTCTCAATGAAGTTAACGACATCGTGAACAAGTCAGACATTGTCAATGCGGCGAAGAAATTGTCGCCACAAATGTAAAAGAAATGATAAAAAATCAAAAAAATTTCTCCTGATGGTACCTGACATAATACCCTGAATCCCTGTTCAGTACTTTACATTTGTATCTTGACATACCTTTTTTGTAAAAAGAATGACAGGTGAATAATTTTTAGACTATTTTTCAATTCAGAATGAGAATTAGGAATAAGGAACAATTTCAAAATTGTTTAAAGTATACATTTGTTAAATTTATGAATCTTACTACATACTTTGAGAAGCGAAGATCCAATAGTATTTAGTTAAGTTTATTGATAATAATAATATTTGCATATTCATCACACACACACACACACACACACACACCGCGCGCGCGCGCGCGCGCTCGCGCAGTATTTATTTGAGTAACCAATAGCCATAGGCCTATTTGAAATTCTATATTATTATCTGACGATTTATAAATGCTTGATCGTTTCGGTTCTTTTGTACTCAGAATGTATATTGATCCAATAAAAAAAAACTAATAATAAAATGTTACGAGACATCTAAGGAGAAGGAGCAGATATCATTCGTATATATTAAGTCTCCTTTGTCGTCATACAGGTACTCCAAACAGTTAATCAGCTCTCTGGTTGCTAAAAGATGCAATTTAAGGCATCTGATTACACTTTATTATGTTTTATTGTATAATGACATGAATGGTTTGATAGTTTGACTATTTCATCAGTCTAGATAGCAGGTGTGTTCAAAGATTTACCGAACCTTGTAAGCAGTAATATTATCCTCAACATAACCATTTATACTAATACTATATATTAGACACAGATATACTTGCCCATGTCCAAATTACATGTCCAAAAAGCGACATAAAGACTTTGAAAACGGGCAAATTAGGTTAGGTTTTACCAGGAACTGATGTCGGATGTTCCGGAAGGGTAAATACCTCCTGAACTGCCATGTATGAAATAAAAATCGAGAATGAAAAGAACAAGAAAATATTGGACGTCGATTATATTCAGGATAACTGTGCATACAGAGATATCATGCTTATCAACAATATAGTGATGACGACCATTAACCTTCTAGATGGCATTAATAAGTTTTGGCTTGTAATACTCCTGAGTCTACAATTGATTTGTCAGCAGCTTGCTTCGTTGCATAAAGTTCCAGCTCTACCTTAGCTTATTAAGCAAATTAACCAGGAGAAGCAGAAAAGGATAATAGAACAAGAGGCCCATGGGCCTTATACGCTCACCTGATAACTAATGGCTAGCTGATAGATTTAAAGAAAACATAAATACTAAACCCCAATGAATTTTTTCTTTACATCAAAGTGATCATTGCATCAATACCTACAACATTCTAATATACATGCCTATACAAAACTTTTATAGTTTTCAAGATAATTAACCATTTCAGTATTGTTTTCGCATCTGTGACCTTGACCTTTGAACCCATGACCTTTTTCTATACCTCAAAATGATCATTGTATCAATACCTACAACATTCTAATATACATGCCTATACAAAAAGTTTATAGTTTTCGAGATAATTAACCATTTCGGTATTGATTCGCATCTGTGACCTTGACCTTTGAACCCATGACCTTTTTCTATACATCAAAATGATCATTGTATCAATACCTACAACATTCTAATATACATGCCTATACAAAAAGTTTATAGTTTTCGAGATAATTAACCATTTCGGTATTGATTCGCATCTGTGACCTTGACCTTTGAACCCATGACCTTTTTCTATACATCAAAATGATTGTTGTATCAATACCTACAACATTCTAATATACATGCCTATACAAAAAGTTTATAGTTTTCGAGATAATTAACCATTTCGGTATTGTCTCGCATCTGTGACCTTGACCTTTGAACCCATGACCTTTTTCTATACATCAAAATGATCGTTGTATCAATACCTACAACATTCTAATATACATGCCTATACAAAAAGTTTATAGTTTTCGAGATAATTAAACATTTCCGTATTGTTTCGCATCTGTGACCTTGACCTTTGAACCCATGACCTCTTTCTGTACATCAAAATGATCGTTGTATCAATACCTACAGCATTCTAATATACATGCCTATACAAAAAGTTTATAGTTTTCGAGATAATTAAACATTTCCGTATTGTTTTGCATCTGTGACCTTGACCTTTGAACCCATGACCTTTTTCTATATATCAAAATGATCGTTGTATCAATACCTACAACATTCTAATATAAATGCCTATACAAAAAGTTTATAGTTTTCGAGATAAGTAACCATTTTGGTATTGTTTTACATCTGTGACCTTGACCTTTGAACCCATGACCTTTTTCTATACACCAAAATGATTGTTGTATCAATACCTACAACATTCTAATATACATGCCTATACAAAAAGTTTATAGTTTTCGAGATAATAATTATAATCAGAGGTAAAAAAAATTAGGTCACGACCTTCATAATTGACCTTGACCTCAATTTGAAGATACTAACAAGAAGATGTCAAAACTGAAAACCCCATGTCATTATCTGGCCAAATAGTCAAGTTATAACAATTTGAAGCTATTTTACGATTTTTTCAAAATTAAACGCAAAAATGCGTAACCTATTTTTGTCCGAATTTCACAAAATGAACAAACTATAGGCTAAAGACCCTAGAGAAGCCAAATATCACATCAGATTTTTTCTCTAATCAATACTTTCGGAGAAGAAGATTTTTTAAGATTTTTGCACCCCTAGGTCACCTTGACCTAGTTATGGTAGCCATGGCAACACCACGAACAAATTTGAATTGCACCGACCAAGACATGCATCTGACCAAGTCTCGTTGAAATCTGCCCAGTGGTTCGTGAGAAGAAGATGAAAATGTAAAAGTTTACGACGACAACGACGACGACGACGACGACGACGACAGACAACGGACAAATTGTGATCAGAAAAGCTCACTTGAGCCTTTGGCTCAGGTGAGCTAAAAAACTGAAGTAGTTTTGGCATTGAATGTAATCACGTTCATTTCATTACCTTTTTTTGTCATATTTTATTTATTATTTCAGTAGATTTTTCCAAATAATTGAATGATCAACAAAATATGCCTTTTTGAAGGGAGCATCCATTTTGTTGGTGGAATTTGCTTGTTGTCCAGATATTATATGACAATAAGAACTGAAATGGCAACTCTAAATTACATGCAAAGGTGACTAGATCTTAAAATGGATTATTTTCTATAATGATTTACAAAATTCATCTTTGTTTGCAATGACAATGCATTGTCGAAAATAGTAGCATAATGCAATAGTGAATAGTTTAATCTTGACGTGGATAAATATTTTTTTTTACACATTGATGTGTTTTTAAAATAGATATGGCAAACAATCGGTGAAATTGTGCCATATCAGACAACGGGGGTATTGATAAGGCCCTTGTAGTGAAGAGTGGATATGTAGCTAACACGTTGTTTTAACAACAGACTATGCACATGGTTTAACATGTTTCCAGAATTACTAGCTGACTTCTCTGATGACAATTTACGGCAATATTGAAGACGGTGTCACAATACTAAACTCATCATTACAACATTTATCGAGGTTTATCATAAAAAGGGTATAAATTGTAATCAGATGCTATAAAATGTAGATTTACTACATAAAACAGGCAGAAAGTTGCTTAACTGTTTGTACTATCAGTGTGGCGACCAGGAAGACTTAACGATTAGTTATATACTTACGGTGATGTACACTCCTCAGATGTCTCGTAACATTTCACTATTGTATATCTATTGAATCAATATAAAACCAGTGTATAAAGGACCCAAAAGATCCAAGTATTTGTAAATGGTAACGTAATATATAGGATTATAACTGTCTGACAGACCTATAAGTTATTTGTTATATAGCACTAAATGAATTACAAGATAGACGTATGTCTCAGATTTATGCTCTATGAATAGGTTTATATTCTATTGGACAGTATGTCTTAAGATCTTAACCTATCAAATTGCACACAAACATACCGATCCATGTCCAAATCACAACCCAAAAACAAAGTAAAACGTGAGTTATGCATATAAAGCTTAAATTCCAAAATGGTTTTACAATTACGAAAGAAAAAATATTTGTGTAAATGTTGTTTAGAAATATTACTTTTCTACTTCAGTCGCTATGCTGCAAACCTTTTAGTTACAAATTGTTAACACTGGTGCATTATGTAATTGAAATCACTGAGGCGATATACTGGTGAACTAAGCATCTCCAACGATATCATAAACTCAGTAGGCAATACTTTTGTATTGTCCAAAATATAATATTGTCTAGATGTTTTCTTTATATATCTTATTGTCTAGATGTGCTGCTAGTTAAAATCTGAAAAATCCACAAAAACTAAGGTATACTCCCTCATACAAAGTAGTTCCCCAGGTAAATTTGGTTAAATTTATTTTGGTTCTTTGGGTATTTTTTAAACCCCTTAAAACAGTTTTTGATTTACAATTTTGGTCAAAGCCCTATAGATGCGGAATTGTAGTGCTGTAAAATTAACACTCGTATAATATGTATTTTCTTTTTTTTTCAAAGCAGCGATTGTTAACTAACTACTATCATGAAATCTCAACGTGTAAAGTTTCTCGTGTTAATTAAATAAAAGAAATCACAAACTTCAGTTTAGTTTCATCTTCTCTGTATATGTTAAATTATGAACATTCTTGAATCTATTGTTCTGTGCATTGCTCATAAAGTATTGCTAATTACATTAGGCTGTAGAATTTGGTACGTGAAAGCCTTCTGGTTACCATTACATTTCAAAGAGATGAATGGAATTTGTCTTTTAGCATATCTACAGTTACAAGTGCAACATTAATTGGAACCATAATGAGCATTAAAAATTTGTAATATTTACAAATGTAAACAAATTACCTTTTTGCTAAGTCTAAAGACATTTTCTATAAACGATATGGTTGTGACTTGGATTTTGACATAGACTGGTATATTTGTTGTTGATGCAGTGTAACGATCGAGGTTCCTTTCATCTGCTTCGATCAAAACACGTGTTGACATTGCTATCACCATCCAGTTCATACTTATGCAATTGAAACACTGAAACCTAACTCATAATTGGTTCATTTCTATTTTTTTACTTGAAAGACACAAAATAATTATTGCATTAAAATATACTCAAATTATGAAAAACATTTTATTTCATTTTTGCATTAGAAATATTAAAAGATTTTAATATAAAGGAGTGACAAAACATAAATGTTATTTGCGGAATTTGTCAAAACTGAGATTGGAAATTCGACAGGCATTTTGACGCCATCTTGAATTGTATACTAAAATTGTTATCATTGCAAACTATATCAAAATGGAAACAAATAATATAATGATTGCTTATCGGATGCTATAACAACACTAAAATGAAACTTTCCTTATTTGGCGGTCATTTTTAATCAAGTAATTTAGATACATCAAAAATACTCAATGGTGCCAAAATGAGTATTAATCGTTATTTACAGTTATGCATTAGGAATAATGGGTTAAAGAAGAAAAACCTTATTTAAAGTACAGTTGTATGCCAATCTGTGCTATTTCAAAATCTCATTATTCCGAGCAAACTTCAATTGTGTTTTAAAGCAATGTCAAAATGTCACAGACTGCAATTACATCGCGTTTTAAAATAAATAAAATAATCAAGCAGCATAACACATACTAAGAAACTCATACACTTCACATGTCTAAGTAACTCAAACACTTCACATGTCTAAGTAACTCAAACACTTCACATGTCTAAGAAACTCATACACTTCACATGTCTGAGTAACTCAAACACTTCACATGTCTAAGAAACTCAAACACTTCACATGTGTAAGAAACTCAAACACTTCACATGTCTAAGTAACTCAAACACTTCACATATCTAAGTAACTCAAACACTTCACATGTCTAAGAATCTCAAACACTTCACATTTCTAAGGACGGGAGTGCTTTTCTATATACAATAAGTAGAATGAGATCAGTAAAATAGATCAACGATTTTGTCATATTGTTTTATACTCATTAATCTACATAAGGTTTCTTTAATTATCCGTGGGTTTTGTTGTCTGTGCAATTATAACAACGTAATCTCGATTTGACGAGTAAACTGCAAACCTTCAACAAAAATCAATGATTTTAATTAATTCCAAGAACTATGTCTTCATACCGTTTGAAATATGAGAGAAACCTGTAGCTTTTCCAATAACGCAACATTTATCTGGTGTATACATGTTAAAGACAAAACATATATATACATGTATATATATATATAGGACAACAGAAGTCGTTCAACACACACACACACACACACACACACACACACACACACACACACACACACACACACACACACACACACTGAATAAATACCTAATGAAACTTGTTAATTAAATTAAATTGTATCTTGATATGTTGTCTATTTTATGCTGAAATATATAAATCTTATAAAAATTGGAAATAATTAATGTTAAAACTTTAATCAAAGCTTTGAGATTCCGAAACACGTACGTCGCGTGTTGCATAATCCAACATGAGTGTTCGTACGAGATACCTGTATCATAAGACGAGAAAAGCATTATCGTAAAAATGTCGAAATATTCAGTCCTACTTGTCTGTAGAAGGGTTAGTAGCAGCCAAAATATTTACTAGGTTGTTTGTTGACACGATTACAAATTGAATAAAACAATTAAACTTGTATTCCTTAAGAAAATTGAACAAATTCTCGTTCCCTATGCCTTTAATGATTGGCTGTCGTGTTTCTCATTTATTATGAAGTGGTTCACAATAATAGCTCCACAAAGTGCCAGACAAACTGTTCACTGTAAACTGTTAACTGCTCCAAAGAAAGAGAAGTATACAAATAAAGATCGTGTGAGATGTTTTGCAATTCTCTTCATTAGAATATAAAAGTTAAAATCTGTAAAATTGCAAAATTTTATCTTTATCTAAAAGTTCCAAGAGAAATGGAATAAAGACAAATATTATCAATCGATACATGTCGGTGTATGGAGCTATTACTATTGTCTACGGTTTAATTTTCCTCGTAGAAATTACGACATTTTCATATGTTGAGTATTAATCTTTTTGTATTGAATTATATAATATATCACAAAATTTGATATTATCATCAGACCAGACAGGTAAAATATAGATATCGTTTTACTGACCAGTGATTGATTTCCCAAAATATTTTTATCTCTCATAGCAAATGTCTGTGATTTTCCTATAGAATAACGTCTATTATACTTATTTTGTAATTGTGTGTTATATATTTCAGTTCTTTCATCAGTAAGGTATTAGATAACGTTTTTGTAAAAACCATAACGTATTTCTGCAGAAAAACCAATCGATGTTTTCTCAAATTGCGTAACACTAGCAACAAGCAATAACGATCGGTTACGTTTTGTTATCATAAGCCTTTCAGAATTAATCGTTAAATGCTATCTGGTTACATAATATTATCAGAAAAGAAAGAATATGCAGTATCCTGTATAATTGTCATAATTAATTTTATTAATAATCTAAACTTATTGTATTGCAACATAATTTTCGAATAATAATAATAATAATAATAATAATAATAATAATAATTTAAACAACATATCTTTATTTCATAATTGATTTGTGTTAGAAAGATACAATGCAAATAGGCCAACTCCCCAGGGAAGCTTATTTAGTAAGATTGTTCAAAATTGTACAACATTAATCACTATGAGTGGCTAAAAGAGCACACTTGAAACACCATTTAAGGTAGATGTGAAAAAATATTAACTATTATTAATGACATTATTACAAACAGAATTACTGTCCTTGCAGGAATACTTTATAGTCGATCTTGTATTGTTTACTCAATTATAACGAACATTTTACTTTCAAATTATGAATATAGCATTTATAGTATTTAAATTTCTGGCTTTTCCAGTTAGGTGATTTTATATTTGTCCCTTATAAAGAAAATTAGTAATTTGTTCTATCTTAAGAATGTTTATACTACATGTACTTTACTTGCCCCAAACAATTACATATTATACCAGTATTAATTTTACAGCACTAGACGGCCGTTTTGGAATACAACTCCTCTTCAGTAGTGCTGGGACCAAAATTATGAAAACCAAAAATTGTTTTCAAGATGTTGTAAAGATTACGAAAGGACCAAAATATATTTTACAAAATTTAGCTAAGGAAATACTTTGCCTGAGGAAGTATACCTTAGTTTTTGAGGAATTTTACATTTTAACTAGATGCAAGTTTAGACAATAGTGTATTTCTGACAATTAATGCCAATTGTGTTTTGTAAAATCCTCGGGGCACCAGCTACCAGTAGAAATATCGACAACTGATTCTTTATCTCTCATGATTTCAGTAAGGTACGGTCCCTATTCTTACCTGTTAAAATATATCGATATATAATAAACAGGTACACAGCTGGGGGAAATATTCAAATATCATTCACGGGTTAATTCATACCCTTCCTTTTCTCATTTGCATATTGGTTCTGACTGGGCTGTATGGAAGTTGTAATTAACTGAAAAGGATTCTTTTCTCTATAAACAACATAGTTGGACTGCTTGTAAAACAAAACAAAGAGTAATTTAGTTGAGAACAGATATTTTGAACACGTAAACATCAAATCCATTCCAATGTGTCTGATTATTAAATTTTAAGGGCAATAACATCGACTAAAAAGTATTTCTGGAAATACATTAATGGAGACAGTTACTAATGTAAGTTATGTTAAATAACATTAGGTCAATTATTATGTTAGGCATTTTAAAGACTGAGATTTGGAAGTTTTTATTTGAAAGCCAGTAACTTAGGTTTTATATTTAAGGAATATAAAATGATGAAGGGTTTCCTTCCGAATATTCCAAGAAATTTTGTGTTTTACTACAATCACAAAGAGAATAAGCGCTAGTAGACGTAAGTTGATTATGAAGACTTTTAAGAAGCCTTGTCAAGCATCTATATATAAATTGGATATTTTTGTTACTAACCAATGTCAGAAATATTTTTTTGTGGAGAAATAGATGTGGAAGATTTTAAGATGATGTTACAAATGTCAGACTCAAGGTTTTTTGTTTAATCTGTGACATTTTATCGTTTAGTAATATATACGCTAATTTACAATTAAAGAATCAATTGCAATAGAATTCATTCTTCAATATATTAGTTGCAAATTGCACAGATAATAGTGCAAGGCAAGTTGTACTTTGATCATTTAGAAAAAAATACACTAGGGACAAAGTCAGAAATCATATTGAGTATCCAATAACAATAAGCCCTGAAGGTTGAGAGAGATATAAGGATTCAAATGATTTGCACATATTTAGTTGTTAAATACTTTATAGGTTTTTCAGATATATAGCAGATGACTGGTGATCACAAGTATATATGGCGGTTTACGAAAAATATAACAAAAGTCTATAGGTTGTAGGTCTTTGGAGACAAATTCAAAAACAAATATACCAATTCATGTCCAAATCACAATCCTAAAGGGTAAGCACCTCCTGTTTAGCTAGTCACTACTGCCACGTATGTAATGAAAATTAAGAATGAAAGTATAAATTATACTTATCAACATTATTGTGATGAGGGCCATATCCTTGATAAGCCAAGACAAGCAATATCGGAATGATTTAAAATTATAATAAAAAGTAGTTTGTGCAATGAAACATAAATATACCGACTGATGGTCAAATCTAAAAAGAAATTAAAAGCTTTACAAACCGGTAAAATAAATTACAACACGTGAACTCCCACCATAAACATGAGGCTAGGTGATCAGAGCTAGTTATATTCAGCATGCGTGAAATAAAAAAAAATAATGAACGGAACATGGGACTAATTTAATAGTAATCCTAAGATGGCGCTTATAAAGTGAAAACAATCCAAGTTTATAAATTGAATCAGTTGCAAGCTGCAACTTTAAAAACCATCGATACTAGATATTTAATTGAAAGATTTATAATATCAGCAATTTTTTCAAACATATGATGAGAAGCGGATATTTCCTTCATCTGTGTGATTATAATTAGTAGAAATGGCTGATTTATGGTTGTCTTGATACTTTAGATACTCTCTATCTTGTGTTTCGCTAGGTAAACAGGAGGCGCTTACTCTTGCGGTACATTCAAACTGATTTCTCTCTTAAAAGTGTATGTGTAAAACGTAAATTGGCGGTTTTCGAAGATTTTACTTTACTTTGTGGTTGTGATTTGAAAATAGAATGGCATGTTTGTTTATTGTTATCTGTATAAATATTTGTTTTTGATGTATTTAGCGTTTTCTTGGAATGTTTTATCACGATACTTCCAGCATCAATATGTTACTCTGACATACACAAGTAATTTAGATGCTCTTAGTAGTTTGTATGTACTTTGTTACTTTCTTTGCATTCTAAAAACAATCACTAAACGTTTATTATAAGAATTCTGTAAATGTTAGATCATATTAAGTTATCTAAGATTGACCTGTGAGTGATGCCACTCACGGGTTTTAATACATTTATACGTTAAGCCGTGTATAAATCAGTGCATATACTGCACTTGATACAATCTGGATAAGATACTACATCACACTGTTTTGGCAACACTTATCATTTCTGGAATACCGTAATTATAGCAGACAGAATTCTATTCTGTTTTTTACAGTTTATAATTAATTACATTATTGTTTTGTTATCATCATCATCATTTTGAAATTATATAACAGAGAAAGTGTTGTAAGTGCATACACATTGTTTAATAACAAACAAACATTGCAATTTATGTCCAAATCACAATCCCAACGCAAAGTAAAAGATTTAAAGCTGGCAAATTAGGTTAAATTAAGGTTTCACAAAGGAAGTGAGGCCGGGAGCTCCGGAACAGTAAGTGCCTCCTGTTTAGTTAATTACACCTGCTATGTGCTTAATTACAATTTGAAATTGGAGGAACGTGGAACTATATACATATATCCAGGATACTAATGCAATTTACATACTTTTTAGTAATAATTAAATTTTGTTAATATCTAGTCTTTTGAATTGTGAATTCTGTTCGATTTAATTCTCAATGAAGTTTACGACATCGTAAACAAGTCAGACATTGTCAATATGGCGAAGAAATTGTCGCCACAAATGTAAAAGAAATAAAAAATCAGAATTGTTTCTCCTGATGGTGCCTGACATAATACCCTGAATCCCTGTTCAGTACTTTACATTTGTATCTTGGCATACCTTTTTTGTATAAAGAATGACAGGTGAATAATTTTTTAGACTATCTTTCAATTCAAGTGGGAAAAGGAATAAGAAACAATTTCAAATTTGTTTAAAGTATACATTTGTTAAATTCACGAATCTTACTACATACTTTGAGAAGCGAAGATCCAATAGTATTTAGTTAAGTTTATTGATAATAATAATATTTGCATATTCAACACACACACACACACACGCACACACACACACACACACACGGTATTTATTTGAGTAACCAATAGCCATAGGCCTATCAGAAATTCTATATTATTATCTGACGATTTATAAATGCTTGATCGTTTCGGTTCTTTTGTACTCAGAATGTATATTGATCCAATAAAAAACTAATAATAAAATGTTACGAGACATCTAAGGAGAAGGAGCAGATATCATTCGTATATATTAAGTCTCCTTTGTCTTTCGACAGGTACTCTAAACAGTTAATTAACTCTCTGGTTGCTAAAAGATGCATTTTAAGGCATCTGATTACACTTTATTATGTTTTATTGTATAATGACATGAATGGTGTGATAGTTTGACTATTTCATCAGTCTAGATAGCAGGTGTGTTCAAAGATTTACTGAACCTTGTAAGCAGTTATATTATCCTCATCATAACAATTTATACTAATACTATATATTAGACACAGATATACTTGCCCATGTCCAAATTACATGTCCAAAAAGCGACATAAAGACTTTGAAAACGGGCAAATTAGGTTATGTGTCACTACCAGGAAGTGATGTCGGATGTTCCGGAAGTGTAAATACCTCCTGAACTGCCATGTATGAAATAAAAACCGAGAATGAAAAGAACAAGAAAATATCGGACGTAGATTATATCCAGGATAACTGTAAATACAGAGATATCATGCTTGTCAATAATATAGTGATGACGACCATTAACCTCCTAGAGGGCATTAATAAGTCTTGGTTTGCAATACTCCTGAGTCTACAATTGATTTGTCAGCACCTTGCTTCGTTGCATAAAGTTCCAGCTCCACCTTAGCTTATTAACCGTGAAGCAAATTAACCAGGAGAAACAAAAAATGATAATAGAAAAAACTGAAGTAATTTTGGCATTGAATGAAATCACGTTCATTTTATTACCTTTTTGTCACATTTTGTTTATTATTTCAGTAAATTTTGTTAAATGGTTGAATGATCAACAAAATGTGCATTGTTGAAGGGAGTATCAATTTTGTTGGTGGATTTGTTTATAGGTCGTAGTGAATGTACACTTTATGACGTGATGGAATTTGCTTGTTGTCCAGATATTATATGACATTAAGAACTAAAATGGCAACTCTAAATTAAATGCATAAGTGGTTAGATCTTAAAATGGATTATTTTCTATAATGATTTACAAAATTCATCTTTGCTTGCAATGACAATGCATTGTCGAAAATAGTAGCTTATGCAAGAGTGAATCATTTAATCTTGACGTGGATAAATATTTTTTTACACATTGATGTGTTTTAAAATAGATATGGCAAACAATCGGTCAAATTGTACCATATCATACAACGGGGGTATTGATAAGGCCCTTGTAGTAAAGAGTGGATATGTAGTTAACACGTTGTTTTAACAACAGACTATGCACATGGTTTAACATGTTTCCAGAATTACTAGCTAACTTCTCTGATGACTATTTGGTATTTACGGCAATATTGAAGACGTTGTCACAATACTAAACTCATCATTACAACATTTATCGAGGTTTATCATAAAGAGGTATAAATTGTAATCAGATGCTATAAAATGTAGATTTACTACATAAAACAGGCAGAAAGTTGATTAACTGTTTGTACTATCAGTGTGGCGACCAGGAAGACTTAAAGATTATACTTACGGTGATGTACACTCCTCAGATGTCTCGTAACATTTCACTATTGTATATCTATTGAATCAATATAAAACCAGTGTATAAAGGACCCTTTGTAAATGGTAACGTAATATATAGGATTATAACTGTCTGACAGACCTATAAGTTATTTGTTATATAGCACTAAATGAATTACAAGATAGACGTATGTCTCAGATTTATGCTCTATGAATAGGTTTATATTCTATTGGACAGTATGTCTTAAGATCTTAACCTATCAAATTGCACACAAACATACCGATCCATGTCCAAATCACAACCAAAAAACAAAGTAAAACGTGAGTTATGCATATAAAGCTTAAATTCCAAAATGGTTTTACAATTACGAAAGAAAAAATGTTTGTGTAAATGTTGTTTAGAAATTAGGAGATAACTATGTTACATTTGAAGAGTTCCGACCGTAAAACGTGGATTTTACTGTCGCAAATACCGTTTACCTGGCTCCGCAAGCGTCGCCAGGTAGAACTCATTTTGCGACAGTAAAATCCACGTTTTACGGTCGGAACTCTTCAAATGTAACATAGTTATCTCCATTCTAATGCAAATAAAAAATAATGCTCAAATTAATTAAATAAATGAAGATTTCCGATGCTACAGTTAGACATTGTTTAGTACAGACCTGTATCATTGCGCCACAACACAAATATAGTTCTATCACTAAAGCACTGATATCCATAGGTAATATAATTTTATTGTTCGAAATACAGATGCCGAATAAATATCGGTATTTAAATATAACAAAATCTTTGTTTACAACGATGAATTATGTCATTACGTTTTGTAAAAAAGCACGTGTACCGGCGTGTAGGAATACATGACGTAATCGTAGTCTAGACAGCACGCGACGTCATAACTCCGACTGTAAAACGTAGATTTTACTGCGGTCGGGGTCCAATCAAAATCCTGTTTACAAAATCATTGCATTAGAATATTACTTTTCTACTTCAGTCGCTATGCTGCAAACCTTTTAGTTACAAATTGTTAACACTGGTGCATTATGTAATTGAAACCACTGAGGCGATATACTGGTGAACTAAGCATCTCCAAAGATATTATAAACTCAGTAGGCAATACTTTTGTATTGTCCAAAATATAATATTGTCTGGATGTTTTCTTTATATTTTTTATTGTCTAGATGTGCTGCTAGTTAAAATCTGAAAAATCCACAAAAACTAAGGTATACTCCCTCATACAAAGTAGTTCCCCAGGAGGTAAATTTGGTTAAATTTATTTTGGTTCTTTGGGTATTTTTTAAACCCCTTAAAACAGTTTTTGATTTACAATTTTGGTCAAAGCCCTATAGATGCGGAATTGTAGTGCTGTAAAATTAACACTCGTATAATATGTATTTTCTTTTTTTTTCAAAGCAGCGATTGTTAACCAACTACTATCATGAAATCTCAACGTGTAAAGTTTCTCGTGTTAATTAAATAAAAGAAATCACAAACTTCAGTTTAGTTTCATCTTCTCTGTATATGTTAAATTATGAACATTCTTGAATCTATTGTTCTGCGCATTGCTCATAAAGTATTGCTAATTACATTAGGCTGTAGAATTTGGTACGTGAAAGCCTTCTGGTTACCATTACATTTCAAAGAGATTAATGGAATTTATCTTTTAGCATATCTACAGTTGCAAGTGCAACATTAATTGGAACCATAATGAGCATTAAAGAATTTGTAATATTTACAACTCTAAACAAATTACCTTTTTGCTAAGGCTAAGTGACATTTTCTATAAACGATATGGTTGTGACTTGGATTTTGACATAGACTGGTATATTTGTTGTTGATGCAGTGTAACGATCGAGGTTCCTTTCATCTGCTTCGATCAAAACACGTGTTGACATAGCTATCACCATCCAATTCATACTTATGCAATTGAAACACTGAAACCTAACTGATAATTGGTTCATTTCTATTTCTTTACTTGAAAGACACAAAATAATTATTGCATTAAAATATACTCAAATTATGAAAAACATTTCATTTCATTTTTGCATTAGAAATATTAAAGATTTCAAGATAAAGTAATTTAGATACATCAAAAATACTCAATGGTGCCAAAATGAGTATTAATCGTTATTTACAGTCATGCATTAGGAATAATGGGTTAAAGAAGAAAAACCTTATTTAAAATAGAGTTGTATGCCAATCTGTGCTATTTCAAATTCTCATTATTCAGAGCAAACTTCAATTGTGTTTTAAAGCAATGTCAAAATGTCACAGACTGCAATTACATCGCGTTTTAAAATAAAATAATCAAGCAGCATAGCACATACTAAGTAACTCAAACACTTCACATGTGTAAGAAACTCAAACACTTTACATTTCTAAGAAACTCAAACACTTCACATTTCTAAGGACGGGGGTGCTTTTCTATATACAATAAGTAGAATGAGATCAGTAAAATAGATCAACGATTTTGTCATATTGTTTTATACTCATTATTCTACATAAGGTTTCTTTAATTATCCGTGGGTTTGGTTGTCTGTGCAATTATAACAACGTAATCACGACTTGACGAGTAAACTGTAAACCTTCAACAAAAATCAATGATTTTAATTAATTCCAAGAACTATGTCTTCATTCCGTTTGAAATATGAGAGAAACCTGTAGCTTTTCCAATAACGCAACATTTATCTGGTGTATACATGTTAAAGACAAAACATATATATATAAAGTGGGAACAGAAGTCGTTCACACACACACACACACACACACACACACACCACACACACACACTAAATACCTACATGAAACTTATTGATTAATTAAATTAAATTGTATCTTGATATGTTGTCTATTTTATGCTGAAATATATAAATCTTATAAAAATTGGAAATAATTAATGTCAAACTTTAATCAAAGCTTTGAGATTCCGAAACACACACACGTCGCGTGTTGCATAATCCAACATGAGTGTTCGTAATACCTGTATCATAAGATGAGGAAAGCATTATCGTAAAAATGTCGAAATATTCAGTCCTACTTGTCTGTAGAAGGGTTAGTAGCAGCCAAACTATTTACTAGGTTGTTTGTTGACACAATTACAAAATGAATAAAACAATTAAACTTGTATTCCTTAACAAAATTGAACCAATATTCGTTCCCTATGCCTTTAATGATTGGCTGTCGTGTTTCTCATTTATTATGAAGTGGTTCACAATAATAGCTCCACACAGTGCCATGGGGGACAGCTAGGGTTTGTGACATTTGTACATTCATTCGGATGTAAAAAGATGACACGCGTGAAATAATAAGTGTTATTTTATAGAGAACCTTTTGAAATAAAACATCAGGGATTGTGCATTGGATTGCTTTTTCGCTTTTGATTTTTACATGTTTGCGCTATAGTGCTTTTTGTGTGTTTTTCTACTAGTATGTGTGTCTGTGTACGAAAAACAATATCATATGGAAGGTATTGACTAAGACCACTATGTCACCACAAAAAGATGGAAATTTACTGTGTAGAACTAGTATGTTGATATATGTGACTTATGTCCTGTGTGATGTATCTGTACCCAACAGTTGTATGGTGCGCTATTTAACAGTTTGCAGAAAAATCCATTGTTTCAAGTCATCTTAAATGTAAAAAAAAGTCAAACCGATACATCTTGAAACTATTTTACATTTTCATATTTTTGCCCCAAATTAAAAAACTCAAGAAAAACAACACATATACATTAAGATCATTCAGCAGATAAAACTTTCAAATGCTGCAAAAACTTCAATATATCAATTCTATGAATGAAGTTAAAAAAATGATGATTAAGCCTGTATTTTATTGACAATTAAATTAGAGTTATCCCGCTTTGTTTGGCTATGTGTTGTGTGGTTAACCCAACTCAGAAATAAACGACAGTTATTCCGCTTTGTGTGATATTCTGCTGCAGATCTATCGTGTTAATTTCTTTTTACCTGTCTTACATATAACACAGAAACAGATAAGTGAAACCGAGAAAATGGTCACTCCAAGACCTGTATACGTTATATAATTCTTGAGATCATTGTTCATAGCTTCCACAACAATGACTTTTAATGTTGCTATGTGTGTCTTCTGTACCCAGCAGTTGTATGGCGCACTGTCGTGTAAGCGTAACCGTCTCACGTGTAATCGATTAATAGTGTCTACAAAAACTCTACCACGTGTTTGTCTTTTGATTGTTAACGGATTTATAATGTACTCTCCTCTCTGCCACCTTACTAAGCCTTTATTGTCAGATTTACTTGGACATTTCAGTACTAAATGTGTTTTTGTTTCTTTGTAGAACACTCTTCTTATTACCATGGGCGGTAATCTGGGTTTGTCCCTGAAATTGATCATATACGTTGCCATAGTTACATATAAGGTAGATAAATAACATAACCAGCATCATAACGTTCGAACTGGGAGAAAAGTTGGTATGTATGCTGTAATAGTTACATATATGTATAGGGTATAGCTGAACGATGAATACAACTCCATAACCTTTAAATACCACTGCGGTAGCTCAGTTGGTAGAGTGCTCGCTCCGTAGCTGGCTTAAGTGGGAGGTCGTGGGGTTCGAACCCCGACCGGGTCTGACTGAAGACTTGAAACTGAGCCACGGTGGGTAGTGACTGTTCTTTCGCCAAGCCCTCGGTATTACGAAATGAAAGTCACGGGAACTG
Source organism: Anadara kagoshimensis (assembly GCA_021292105.1). Classification (NCBI taxonomy): domain Eukaryota; kingdom Metazoa; phylum Mollusca; class Bivalvia; order Arcoida; family Arcidae; genus Anadara; species Anadara kagoshimensis. The sequence goes on from CM037858.1 coordinate 2,785,574, forward strand.
ACGATAAACGAGGTCCCGTGTAATGGTAAAGAACTCTGTTGTATACTAGTAATGCCATCAGTGTAACGCAGAGGCAAAATTCCTGCACCTTCGCTTATAGCTGGCGACGTCTCTATATAAGTGAAATATTCTTCACTTGGTCGTTAAACATCAATATTTACATTTGTGATGTCTTAATGTATTAAACTTTGTGTAAGACCAGATGGCAGTTATTTAACCTGTATAGAAATTGCTAACGCGCATTATTCAGTTTGCTTTGCACGGCAATGACAGTTGTAGTACTATAAACGCCATCTCTAGACAGTTCAATGGTTATATTTACATTTCCCATTTGTTGAAAATCTTATTTTGGTATTTTAACCATAAAAAACTTTAAAACACTGTCGTGTACGACATGTATTTCCAATCGCTGGAACAGCAAATCAATGACGTCACGCTTATAGCCACAAGGAAGAGATGAGTGACGTCACATTAGCCATGGGATTTATACTCCTATAACTGCCATCTGGTCTTAAACAAAGTTTAATACATTAAAACATCACAAATGTAAATATAGATTGCTAATGTGACGTCACTCATCTCTTCCTTGTGACACCGAGTCTCTAAAATTTAGATATTTTCACTGCGTTTCAAATATTTTTTTAGGAGATTAGAATAAATGGCTTTGTTTTCTAGTTTATACATTTTGTATAAACCAAAATCAGGTACATTTTGTCCGATTGTCATATTTATTTTTATGTAAAACGTTAAATAACAAAGTTAGATTAACAAAGATAGCGTCGATGTCGATGTGACTGATACTTCAAGCAAAAAATCGTCATCAAAATGGAAGAAAAAGAATCAATCATGAGTTTATCCATGTAGGATATGGAAATCTCACCCTCGGGGTTGAAAATTTCTGTCAGAGACTCGACAAGCCTCGTCTCCGACTGAAATATTCAACCCCTTGGGTTAGATTTCCCTATCCTACATGGATACTCATGATAGATCCTATTAATCTCAAACTCGGATGAATATTTTCAATGTTCAGAACTCGCTTAAGCTCGTTCTGGACAAGAAAATATTCATCCTCGTTTGAGATATCTCTGTCTTACCCTGTTACCGGTGTAAGATTCTATTAATCACAAACACAGAGCGTCCGATTCGATTCTATTGCGCTTTATGAGACGTCACGGAAACACGATGTAACGTCAACACTGAATAAAAATGAAATGATACCACACGTCACATTGTGTTCGCTACGTTATATTACCCGCATTGTAATCATTGTAGGCGTATATATGCAGGCGATATTTATTTGAGTTCAGTTTGTCTTTAAAAGTTTTAAGTGTACATGGATTACCAAAGAAATATTGTCACATAGTTAATAATAAAAACGTTCGCTTGGGCGAGAAGGGAGAGAGACAAAAATCCAAGATGGCTTCATGAATGTGGTACGATAAACAGGAGGTACTTACCCTTCCGGAGCACCCGGCCTCACTTCCCTGGTGAAAGTTCACGTGTCTAGCCTAACTTGTCAGTTCCAAAGTTTTTACTTTGCTTCTGGATTGTGATTCGGACATGGATTAGTATGTTGTTTTTTTTTTGATAAACACATTTGAAAGTGTATGGTGGTATATGTAACTGGCCCATATACCCGTTATTTTTATAAGCGGGTTCAGTCCGCTGGTACTGGTGTCATTTGTCTGTATTTAACCAGTGTTTCTATGGATAGGTTTATTTTATACTTACTTGAGTGAATAATATCCTGGCTTAACAACTTCAATAACCTTGCCGCTTGAATCCGTGACATAAACTTGTGCGGGTACCGTCGGACATGGTATCTTACATGAACCCATTATTGTTTCACTCCGTCTGTATTTTATCCTCCTTATAGCCGCAATCTCTTTCGGCAATGCAGTAGAACGACAGGGTATTCCATTGAGGTACAGTTTAATGACAGGGATATCGACAGGAGATATAGCTTTGTTAGCGTTGATTTTCTTTACCATACACAAACCAACTTTTCTTCTTTGTCCTATTTTTCCACATTGATTACAGTTACTCCATGTTGACCAGAGAGTAAGTGTCTTCAAATTGTTTTCAGGCAGTTGAAAATCTTTCAGTAATTGTTTTGGCGAATCTTTTTCGGAAATTGTTTTTCTACGCTCTCTAAACAGGACATCAAGTTGATAGATAGTTTCGTATTCTTGATCAGTCGTTCGAACACAGAAATATTGCCCAGCATCAACTACATCTACCCATTTAAATATGAGCGAGCGTTTTTTGTTAATTTTAATACGCTCATTTTCTTTGACATATGTCAGAACACCGTCTTCTACAGTCAGTCTCTGCCACTCAATATTATAGTGATCCATATCCTGATCAGGGCGAACGCAAATACCACAATCCATGGTGACTGATTGACCCTCTAAAGCCAATATCGCATTTATTCCGTTATCCAACTGATGGGAATTTTCCCGTTCCTTAATACATTTGTAATAATCGTCAAACAATTCCCTTATTTCTTTCTTTGTGAATCCCCATGGAGTAGCACTCCGTTTATGCCGTAAAAGTTGTTCATCATCCGGTTTGGAAGCCATTTTATAGTTGTATCCCGTCAAATTAGTTAACAATCCAGATATTAGCACTGAGTCTGGATCCATTTCAGCGGACGTACAAAACGGATTAGCATCACTGTCACATGTTGCCGTGAAAGAAACGGATATGAACGAAAACGAAAATTCTACCAGGAAAATCAAAGCTTTTCTTGTGAACGCCGTCATCGTCAATGACATTGATCACAACGTCATATAGACTTCATTATGACGTCATTTGCACGTCACTAATGGGGTCTCGCCATGTGATGCCCTCTTATGTTTGTGCGGAACACTTATTTCCAATGTATATGGAACCGCATAAGATGACGTTTTTCCCATAAATACAACGTTCACGTTTTTACCGCGCAAACGTTAAGATGAAATTATCACGTGGTTCAGCGGCTAACCCCATATAAAAGACATTGCGCACAAAGATGGTCAATAGAACATTCAATGTACTCGTCACAACGCGATTTCGTGACGTCATGGAACCTCATCTTGATAAAAATAAAACCCGTGAAATTGAAATTGATGGGTATGGCGTACAAGTATTGATCTGTGGTGTAAATAAAACTGCAATCTTAACTTTAGAAATGCTAAAAAGGGTTGCCGTAGAGTAGTCTATTTTGTTTTGGTTATTACAGGGTGACAACAGTATTATCACATGGCGTTGTCGAGATGGGAGAAGTTGTCACACGCTGACATTAATTTTGTTATATCATGTAATTGGAAAGCATCCAATAAAATGTGTTCTCATATCAATGAGGAATAATAATATGAAATATTAATTTCCCGCGTTTCGTCAGTAATAGAAAGAAATTGTTGTCTTGTGTATGCGTGTAATAGCTTATTATCCAATGGTATTTAAAGTTCGTTGTCACGTGGTGATCTAATAGTCAGCGAACAATTCGCGGATCATTCTCTACCCGGTGCTTCAGATATTAAAACAAATTTTCAATTTAATTTTTTCACTGAAGCGTATCCCGACGCTTTATTTCTGAAACAAATTTTTGCATACTTGGGTGAAGAATATTAAATTAGATTATAACTGTTATTGGATATCATGTTGTAAACCAAGAAAATCTAAATTTAATATATAAATTAAAGTAATAATAATTATAACGAGTACTAATGTAATGATGGATGCATCATTACAGATAAGGCGCCCAAACGAATAAAAATCAAACCCTGTATTCAAAACACATATTAGAACTTGTACTTTTGTTGCTTTTTTCCATTTCCATGGCAACGGCTGAAAATTTTAAACCTTTAAATAAGTTCTACACACAATAGAAAAACTGTTGAGAAATTTTAAACTTGTAATATTTTTTCATTTTAAGATTTAATTTTATATAGAGAAGTAGTACATGAATCCAATTGGTTGACATTCAAACAATAGGCAAAGTTGATTGACATCACCTATACCCAATATCACAAACCATTGTTTTGATGAGCTAATGATGTGTTGATTTTAAATTAATCCAGCATTTACCCATATAATGTCATACTGATAACTAAATGCAGCTACTCTATCGAATTGAATAATAAATCATGCCCCAGGGACAAATGACCATTAGTGTTGCTTATAAAAAGATTAAGCTTAAAAGCTTTTAGACATGGATCAGTGATTACTTAAGTATCCTAAACAATGAAAATTCATGCTTATTGTTTTAATTCTTAAACAAAATGATAGCAACCAGCCCATGAAGAAAACTGTAGTTTGAGGGTGGGGATCTCAAAGTTAGTACCTAGACCTACCTGTCCCCAACCTCCTATTGGAATGTCCATATGGGTTTACTTTAGTATCAATCTATTCAACTTTTCATAAAGAACAAGAAAATATATAGTTAAGGGTGGGGATCTCAACTGATCAAAAGTTAGTACCCAGCCCCGCCTGTCCCTGCCCTCTTCTGGAAAACGCCATGGGCATTTCTTCAGTATCACTCTATTCAACTTTTAAAACAGAACCGAAAAATATATAGTTTCAGGGTGGGATATCAACCATTTAAAAGTTAGAACCAAGCCCCGCCCGTCCCCACCCTCCATCAGGAATGACCCCATGGGATTTTCTTTAGCATCACTCTATTCAACTTTTCATGTAGAACCAGAAAATATATAGTTTATGGGTTTATGGGATCTCGACCGTTTAAAAGTTAGCACACTGCCCCGCCCATCCCCACCCCTCCCAGATACCGCAGGGAAAATCTGCTGATACAGACTTGTGCATCTTGAGATACTGATCATGAATATATATGGTTTTATAGTACAAAATAAAGTATAGATGGCAAAATTGATCATTATTGTTTTTAAGACCCCGCCCTCCTGTCCCTCCCCTTATGACCTCATGGAAATTTTACCTCGGCCTCCAGGGAAGGAGATGGGGATCAACCTTCATGTGAAGTTTGGTTAAGATTGGACCAACGGTCTTTGAGAAATTGGTTGGACAAGTTCATGGCCGAAAGAAGAAGAAGAGGAAGAATAATAACAATAATAATAATAACGAGTATTAATGTAATGATGGATGCATCATTACAAATAAGGCGCCCAAACGAATAAAAATCAAACCCTGTATTCAAAACACATATTAGAACTTGTACTTTTGTTGATTTTTTCCATTTCCATGGCAACGGCTGGAAATTTTAAACCTTTAAATAAGTTCTACACACAATAGAAAAACTGTTGAATAATTTTAAACTTGTAATATTTTTTCATTTTAAGATTTAATTTTATATAGAGAAGTAGTACATCAATCCAATTGGTTGAAATTCAAACAATAGGCAAAGTTGATTGACATCACTCATACCCAATATCACAAACCATTGTTTTGATGAGCTAATGATGTGTTGATTTTAAATTAATCCAAGCATTTACCCATATAATGTCATACTGATAACTAAATGCAGCTACTCTATCGAATTGAATAATAAATCATGCCCCAGGGACAAATGACCATTAGTGTTGCTTATAAAAATATTAAGCTTAAAAGCTTTTAGACATGGATCAGTGATTACTTAAGTATCCTTGACAATGAAAATTCATGCTTATTGTTTTAATTCTTAAACAAAATGATAGCAACCAGCCCATGAAGAAAACTGTAGTTTGAGGGTGGGGATCTCAAAGTTAGTACCTAGACCTACCTGTCTCCAACCTCCTATTGGAATGTCCATATGGGTTTACTTTAGTATCAATCTGTTCAACTTTTCATAAAGAATAAGAAAATATATATGTTAAGGGTGGAGATCTCAACTGATCAAAAGTTAGTATCTAGCCCCGCCTGTCCCTGCCCTCTTCTGGAAAACGCCATGGGCATTTCTTCAGTATCACTCTATTCAACTTTTAAAACAGAACCGGAAAATATATAGTTTCAGGGTGGGATATCAACCATTTAAAAGTTAGAACCAAGCCCCGCCCGTCCCCACCCTTCATCAGGAATGACCCCATGGGATTTTCTTTAGCATCACTCTATTCAACTTTTTATGTAGAACCAGAAAATATATAGTTTATGGGTGGGGATCTCAACCGTTTAAAAGTTAGCACACTGCCCCGCCCATCCCACCCCTCCCTGATACCGCAGGGAAAATCTACTGATATAGACTTGTGCATCTTGAGATACTGATCATGAATATGTATGGTTTTATAGTACAAATTAAAGTATAGATGGCAAAATTGATCATTGTTGTTTTTAAGACCCCACCCTCCTGCCCCTCCCCTAATGACCCCATGGGCATTTTACCTCGGCCTCCGGGGAAGGAGATGGGGATCAACCTTCATGTGAAGTTTGGTTAAGATTGGACCAACGGTCTTTGAGACATTGGTTGGACAAGTTCATGGCCGAAAGAAGAAGAAGAGGAAGAATAATAACAATAATAATAACGAGTATTAATGTAATGATGGATGCACCATTACAAATAAGGCGCCCAAACGAATAAAAATCAAACCCTCTACTTAGAACTCATATTAGGAGGACTTGTACTTTTGCCGCTTTTTTCCATGTCCATGGCAACGGCTGCCATTTTGAAAATTTTAACCTTTAATTACGATCTACATCACTAAAAAACTGCAGGGAAACCAAATTACTTTTTGCCATTTTTAAAAGGACAACAAAAATATGATCACTTTGCATAATTACAAAATATATCATCTTTTCATTTACATGGTATTACATTATTGTAAACATGTACTTAGTGAACTTTTTTTATCAAATACCAGGTTTCCAAACTTAAAAATCCCTAATCAAATAGTAACACTTATTTTAATCCTAACATGCATTATTAGAAATTTTAAACTTGCATTATTCTTTTCATTTTAAGATTTGATTTTGTATTATAGAAGTAGTTGAATCCAATAGTACATGAATCCAATTGGTTGAAATTCAAACAATAGGCAAAGTTGATTGACATCGCCTATACCCAATATCACAACCTGTTGTTTTGATTAGCCAATGATGTGTTGATTTTAAATTAATCCAAGCATTTACCCATGTAATGTCATATTGATAACTAAATGCAGTTACTCTATCGAATTGAATCATAAATCATGCCCCAAGGATAACTGACCATTGGTGCTGCTTATAAAAACAGATTTAGCTTGAGAGCTTTTGGTCATGGATCAGTGATTACCTGCCCCCACCCTCCTATTGAATGACCATATGAGTATCAATCTATTCAACTTTTCATAAAGAATAAGAGAATATATATGTTAGGGGTGGGGATCTCAACTGATCAAAAGTTAGTACCCAGCCCCGCCTGTCCCCGCCCTCCTCTGGAAAACGCCATGGGCATTTCTTCAGTATCACTCTATTCAACTTTTAAAATAGAACTGGAAAATATATAGTTTCAGGATGGGGATATCAACCATTTAAAAGTTAGTACCAAGCCCCGCCCGTCCCCACCCTCCATCAGGAATGACCCCATAGGACTTTCTTTAGTATCACTTAATTCAACTTTTCATGCAGAACCAGAATATATATAGTTTATGGGTGGGGATCTTAACCGTTTAAAAGTTAGCACACTGCCCCGCCCATCCCCACCCTCCCTGATACCCCCGGGAAAATCTACTGATACAGACTTGTACATCTTGAGACACTGATCATGAATATATATGGTTTTATAGTACAAAATATAGTATTAATAGCAAAATTGAGCATTATTGTTTTTAAGACCCCGCCCTCCTGCCCTCCCCTAATGACCCCATGGGCATTTTACCTCGGCCTCCAGGGAAGGAGATGGGGATCAACCTTCCTGTGAAGTTTGGTTAAGATTGGACCAACGGTCTTCGAGAAATTGGTTGGACAAGTTCATGGCCGGAAGAAGAAGAAGAAGAGGAAGAATAATAAAAATAATAATAATAATAATAAGAAACGGTGCAAAAACAATAAGTCGCCAAACTTCGTTTGGGCGCCTTAATAACGAGTATTAATGTAATGATGGATGCATCATTACAAATAAGGCGCCCAAACGAATAAAAATCAAACCCTGTATTCAAAACACATATTAGGACTTTTGTTGCTTTTTTCCATTTCCATGGCAACGGCTGAAAATTTTAAACCTTTAAATAAGTTCTACACACAATAGAAAAACTGTTGAGAAATTTTAAACTTGTAATATTCTTTTCATTTTTAGATTTAATTTTATATAGAGAAGTAGTACATGAATCCAATTGGTTAAAATTCAAACAATAGGCAAAGTTGATTGACATCACCTATACCCAATATCACAAACCATTGTTTTGATGAGCTAATGATGTGTTGATTTTAAATTATTCCAAGCATTTACCCATATAATGTCATACTGATAACTAAATGCAGCTACTCTATCGAATTGAATAATAAATCATGCCCCAGGGATAACTGACCATTAGTGTTGCTTATAAAAATATTTAACTTGAGAGCTTTTAGACATGGATCAGTGATTACTTAAGTATCCTTGACAATGAAAATTCATGCTTATTGTTTTAATTCTTAAACAAAATGATAGCAACCAGCCCATGAAGAAAACTGTAGTTTGAGGGTGGGGATCTCAAAGTTAGTACCTAGACCTACCTATCTCCGCCCTCCTATTGGAATGCCCATATGGGTTTACTCTAGTATCAATCTATTCAACTTTTCATAAAGAATAAGAAAATATATATGTTAGGGGTGGGGATCTCAACTGATCAAAAGTTAGTACCTAGCCCCGCCTGTCCCTGCCCTCCTCTGGAAAACGCCATGGGCATTTCTTCAGTATCACTCTATTCAACTTTTAAAACAGAACCGGAAAATATATAGTTTCAGGGTGGGATATCAACTATTTAAAAGTTAGAACCAAGCCCCGCCCGTCCTCACCCTCCATCAGGAATGACCCCATGGGATTTTCTTTAGCATCACTCTATTCAACTTTTTATGTAGAACCAGAAAATATATAGTTTATGAGTGGGGATCTCAACCGTTTAAAAGTTAGCACACTGCCCCGCCCATCCCCACCCCTCCCTGATACCCCCGGGAAAATCTTGTGATACAGACTTGTACATCTCGAGACACTGATCATGAATATATATGGTTTTATAGTACAAAATATAGTATAAATAGCAAATTGAGCATTATTGTTTTTAAGACCCCGCCCCCCCGCCCCTCCCCTAATGACCCCATGGGCTTTTTACCTCGGGCCTCCGGGAAAGGAGATGAGGATCAACCTTCATGTGAAGTTTGGTTAAGATTGGACAAACGGTCTTCGAGAAATTGGTTGGACAAGTTCATGGCCGGAAGAAGAAGAAGAAGAGGAAGAATAATAAAAATAATAATAATAATAATAAGAAACGGTGCAAAAACAATAAGTCGCCAAACTTTGTTTGGGCGCCTTAATAATAGTAATATAGTGGTATTAGCGTTTGTCATTTCAACAGCTTTTTGTGATGTTCTGAGTAGGTATCACAACCGCACCATTTGATACCTGTTTGATATAATGTTTACTTATTACGGAAAACGTCAAATTACTTGATTTCATATTAGGAATAACGTAATAGTTACAGTTCCTCACATACCATTCCACAGCAAGAAATATGATATTATTCTCTTGGATATGGAATCGTATCAGTAGACACGTTACATGAGCATGAGACAAAAAAAAAAAAAAAAAACATACCAAATGTTCCATGTCGAAATCACAATCCCAAAGCAAATCTAAACACTTTGAAATAGGCAAATTAAGTAAAAAACAAGCAAATCTCCATCAGGTGCTCCGGAATGATACTTTCTTTTCTTGATCATTCGTCTTAAAATGGAAGAAGATCTGAAGAAGGTCTCACTTCCCTTGTAGAAGTTCGAGAAGCGTTTTACTAAATTTGTATATTTTTAATTTTGGATCGTGATTTGAACATGGACTGGTTTGTTTGTTTTTGATTCGATCGTAAACACTTTACCACGTCGCTAACGCTATTTACGGAAATAGCAGGTTACGCACAAACGTTGGGAGATAATCACGTGGGGTAAACCGTTTGATCTTTACTTGACAATAAATTAATAGATGGTTTCGTTGATGTTTAACAACAAAATGCTGTTTATTGATTGAGTGATTTATCTTTCAACAACTCATCCGCGGTCTATCTTTTAATGAATTAAATTGTTATTGTATTAACCATTCTATTGCCCAAGTTATTTCAAAGATCACTTGTCAGACAATTAAGTTCATTGATACGCTATCAGACAGCATGAGCGTACTCGCCGCCTTGTAAAGCTAGATATGTCAAAATGCTATCTCAATGATTTTGCACAAATAGGGTTACAATATATTAGACAGAGTCTCATAATTAGTGATTAATAATTACCACTAACGTTACGCAAGCATTTAACCTATTGGCCTTAATGAACAGAAATAGTGGATTTTAATTAATCCTGTACCGTCTTATCTTGATACTATTTTAAGTAACGATGAAGTAAGGTACATGTAAGCGTGGGGGTATGATATACTACTCGTGTTATGTAATGAACACATCCCCAGACTTTGTCATTACAAAGCAGTTATAACATGACATCTTTATCTTCCATCTTCCCTTTAAAAACACGCCATAAAAAACAAGGAATTTATATAATAATAATAAATTCATTGCTCATACGTCTTAGGTTGACATCAAACGCATTTCTCTGATGTGCCTAGACACAAAAGTTAATTTAACACTGCACAGTCGCCTATCCACTTCTTTAAATGAAACTTTGTTTTGATAAGCCAATATTTCATTTGATAGCACCTGTGAAATTTAATTTTGGTTACAAATAAAAAGAATTATGTTCTATTATTGAATTCTATGTCGTGACTTACGAATAAATTCAAATAAAATGGAAATTAATTTCGTGATTTCGCAACCAAATGAATCACAGATGTTTGCAAAATGTTCTTTGCTCACAATGAACTTCATTTTATAACCACGTTAAAAGAATATCAGAGGCCGTATTTAATATTAAAAGTAACTACGTACAGAGAAGTAAAACATGGTGTGACCTATACAATGATCTAGTTAGATACAGTCAAACCTGTCTATAAAGGTCACCAAAGGGAACCTGTAAAACTGGCCTTTAAAGGAAGATAACCCATACAGGTTAAAATAACATAAATAAATAGCAATTGAGAGGCAATTTTACTGGTCTTTATAAGGAGGTTGTCCTTATATAGAGGTAGCCTTGAAGGCAGAATTTACTGTATTAAGGAGTCTATATACTATGTCTGTTAATGAAAAATCAAGTTAGGGGTATTAGGAAGTTATTTGATTGGGAATTTGTGAAGTCCCTTTAAAGTGTATATAAGTGAAATGTTAAGTTAGAGGTATGGCATGGAAGCCACAATACAATGATCTTACTGGGGTTATCCATTGAGGGGTACAAGATATCCCTACACAAAATACATAACGGGATAATACCTTTAAGGGAATTTGATAAATCCCTATACACAATGTACATAACGGGATCATCCGTCTTTATGTGATACAAACTATTTTTGGTTTTTTGTACAATGCCATGGTTTAAATCTCACACAGATCGCTGTCACGTACACATAGATATATTGTTCGTTCAATATTGAAAAAATAACAAGATTATTTAATGAATATAAGTATACGACACAAAAGTATGGTCTACTTAATTAAAGGGTGTTGTGTAACTTTATAATACCAATGTCTAATAATACAAGTGCTAGTACTTGAGAAGCATTATTATTTAACATTGTATATATAACAGTTAGTTGTACCCAACGTGGGTGTAATGTATAGATGTTCATTGCGTGTTGCACGTGATGCATGTTTCTTATTTTTCTTGTTCTAACTCTCATTGTGTGATGCACGAGATTGCAGATATCATAAAACAGTGATCTTAACATAAAACTCTTATTTAAAATACAAATACGACACGAGGTCTCGATCTATTGTCTATAAATAACAAGTTATTTAATAAAAGCGCTAGTGTGGGAAGAATGACGAAAAGTAATCAACCAAGAAATTCAACAGACTCGATCTGAGCTTGACCCCATGTAGCTTTACTCTGAAACCAGTTACAGTACCACTCGGACATGACCGCCCTTGTCGAACTTCCTGTAATGCTATTTAAATTCCATTCTTGTAGAAGTTGTTGTATAGTTAGTGAAAACATGTCGTTTTCAAAATAATTAAACCCAAGCAAATGGTAGCCGAGTTTGGACTCCTTTTCGTTAGCTCAACGTTAAACTTTCGACAGGTCTATACTGTACAAGCAACACTTGTTTTAGTGATCTTGCTTGTATTGGCTTTATCATACCTCGATCAAAAAAGTTGTATATATAATTAAACTCGCCCGTCTGTCCGTTCGTCTGTCCGTGCACAATAGAAGTAAAACCCCGCTGTACAGTCAAGGACAGGTGATTTCTACATAAGATAGTATTTATGTAGTTATTCGCCTTATTTCAGATTTTATGCAAAAGGTCCAGAAAAAAGATATTGCAACAGAAATAACAATACTTGGCAACATCAACACAACCAAAATACGCAACAAAAAGCAAGTAAAAGATAGAAACATAAAAACAAGACAAGCTTAAGGCAAGAATGGACACATATTGGGACCAATGCTTATATATTTCCCTACGTTAGACTGGCAATGAACTAATTGTCCAGCATAAATATTAATTTACTATCGGAGAGTCTTAAACCAAGAGCTGAAACCATTTCTCAACTGTAAACAAAAGTTGACAGATTGCTCAAAGACTTTTGCGTTTCTTGAGTTGAGAAAAATATACATACTTTCTGTGGCGACCGACGTTCACGCTCAATTTAATGTTCCATAGAATTTCAAGGGCTTTCATTAAAATGTAAGATTTGGTATATTTAGCATGAATGGAATATGTAACAAAAAACCCAGTGTATTTTAGCATTATTATATTTAATTTTAACATAATCAATCAGTAAACTGTCATTAAAGTCCGTAGTTTAATGTGACATGTGACAGCATATTGATTAAAGAGTAGTTTTTATCACAATGCACTTCAAAATCTGAAGTTTTGATTTTTTCAATACAAAACTGTTACTGAAAGAATATCAGAAACGGTATATGATTCTTTTCGAAAATACCAGAAATTTTCATTTAGAAAATCATTAATTGAAAGGTTTTGACCTCGTGGTGTACTGTATTTTGGACATATTCACTAACCCTCAATGGGCGACATCGTATTCGTGTGTATTGTTATTCAGGATATACACGATGTCAGTTCTTATAATATGAATTACAAGGTTATGATGTTTACCTGTTTAGCCAACCTTTGAATCAAACAATGTTGCGTTTAATACGAACTTAACTAACTGGTCTATGTTTAAATCAAAATCCAAAAAGTTAAAGCTTTGAAAACTGGCAAATTCAGTTAAACACGTGGACTTCACCAGGGAAGTGAGACCGAGCGCACCGGAAGGGCAAGTATCTAATGATAGCTATACGCTCCAGTTGTGTAATCAAAATTGAGAATAACGGGAAATGAAACTATGGAACGTCAAACTTATCCAGGATAAAATTGGATTTGGATACAGAGGCACCATATTTATCAACAAAGCTGTGTAGAAGGCCATACGTTTTTAGGGTTGCAATATTCACGAGTCAACAATTTATTTGTGAGCAACTTGCATCATTGTATAAAGTGGTGGGATTAAATGTTACCATAGTGTATTAATTGTGAAACAATTACACCATAAGCAGGAAAAGCGAGTATATTTCTGCATGAAAATAGACAAATTGAAGTCATCACGTTTGTCATACAACTTCAAATATAGTCTTTTGTGGGTGCCATAATTGAGGTATGAGGCGGCGAAATATGAAGCAGAACCAGTCAGTCGCGTCTTTTATTTCAAGTAGACTAGGATAGATGATATTCACATAGTCTCCAAATTTAGGATAATTAAATAGAGCGTCATCTATATATCTGTATGGTGAGTTGAATGATTTGGCGACAGTCTTCTCCCAAGAAGACAAATAATAAAGTTGAAATATAAAAATTTTATTGCAATTTTAGTTATAACAGCTATTATAGGTAAGTACAAATTTCACTGGAATTTTAAGGAGAGTGTAAAACTTAATTATTTTTGAAAACCTTAAAGTTGATTATTTCTCAAATATTCGCGGTAATATATTGAACATAACCGGTAAGTACGGAACATACAAAATTGGAATCCAATTCTGTTTTAACAAAACACTAATAACGAAACATTTCAAAATAAAAAACAAAAACCGACAAATAATAAAACTTCTCCTTTATCACCTGAACTGCTGCCAACACGGTCAGGTGTTCTCACAGGTGAATACCAAATATAAACATCACATTCCTAAAAACTATCATTATCTGTTAAAAAGGCAGATAAGAAAACATAAAGATTTCCCGGGAAAATGTTTGATTGCCATTTTACTTTCTATAAATGTGATAATGAGAAAATAAATGTGTGAGTTTTATGATATATTACACGTGGTTTATAATTGTCAGTAGCTATTTATTTCTTATATTTGTGTATCAGAATGAAGAAGCATCCTTCGCTGTTTTAACGTTCATTAGGACGTATCTAGCTCCCCTTGGATACTTAAGTGGTTTTCTAACAGTTTAGAACAAGCAGCTGGTGGATAGCCTTACAGCATTTTGGTTTTTGTAGACCTTTTAGATTATCAGGTCACATTTGTGGTTTAAAATATCCTACTATATAGCGTTAATCATGATACGGTAGCAATAAATGACGTTTGTATCTTTCTGGTTGTACCATGCTGGTATGTTTTTATCTTTGTCGTTCATATTGTTTACGTTAATCTAGATATATCACTTACGATACCCGCTGTTATAAACATGATAATATCTTAATCAGTTTATATATCATTTTATAGTGAGTTACTACAAAAACATAACAATAAATGATATACGTATGATACATGTAATACATCTATACCTGAATGCTTCCGACGTAAACTCTGATCACCAACCAATGCTGTATTACAAACTTTAAGTAACAAAAAGTAATTAAATTATCAAAAACAAACATATTTATCCATGTCAAAACCAAGATCCAAAAGCAAAGTAAAAACTTGAAATTGGCAATTCAAGCAATATAACCATAGCTTTGTGTTAGGGAATCCGTTGTTCCAAGTTTGATTAGTTTAATCAATTTGTTCGTCAAAGATTGTTTCTTGAACACTATCAAATATTTTATTAATCATTTGTTGAAAAATCCAAAAGTGGATGGGATGTCATCAAATCCGAAACTGAAGCACGTTGTTTTAAAACCATCGATTTAATAATGATGTGTTACTATTTTTTTAAATTAAAGTTTTAATTTGTGGTAATTATTGAGTTAACTAATCAAGCGCGAAACAACTGTCAGTAGACGTTACACAAGTGACAGAGATAGCAACTTGCTGATTACCGATTAAAGCTTGTGACATTACGCAACCAAAAACTGATAGAGCACATTGCAGTGTTGCCCTTGTACTTCCAAATCTCTGGTGTCACACCAGTGCTCTTATATTTTACCATTCTCTGACCAAGGGCGCCGCAGCCTTTACGCACAATACGCACGTGTGTATACTCTTATTGAAATGACTTACTAAGTGCCGAAATGACTTGGTGCCGAAGTGTTTGAGTTTAGCGTTCTTATAACTACCCAAAAAGAACGTTGAACCCAAAAGAACGCAGTAAGATCGATTCCTATATCACTTCGTTTATGTTTATAGATTGATTATTTCTGTGTAATTTAAGAACAGGAAACCTGAGTAAGCGAACCGGATCAAGCCATAGACGCATTGTATTAGGTTTGAGCGCGTAAAAGAAATGCAAGATTTGGCTTGAGCCGTTGTCTGAAGTTTAAAAAAAACGAAATAAATAAGAAAAAACATTAAAATTAAAAAAAATTAGAAAAAAAAACATCGTGTGGATATCCATAGGAATTCTTTATATTTTCCTGTCACCACCTGATGAGTTCTGCAGAGGGAATGAAATGGTTTTATCACCTTCCAGAAGGCATCAAATTGCACCATTTCATATCACTAAATTCGAAATTTTCCGGGGGGTGACCCCAGACCCCCTAGCATGAAGCGCCTTCGGCAAACACATTTGTGCGTATTTATTTCTTTAATCTAGCGGCGCCCATGCTGACGTCACAAAAGTGGCCTCGTATTTAAAAAATCTGTGACGTCACAGGAACGACCCTCGCAATTTAGAACGTTGTACCGTAATAAACTACCGGCAAAACAAAAACCATTAAAGAAGTAGTCGGCTTACAAATGACCGGCGCATTGATGCAAACAAGACATGATCACTTCAAAATGCACTAAGCTAACAAAAAGCATGCGTCACAGTAGTGTCATAATAAACTGCAGGCAAGAGAGAAACTGTTCAAGTAGTAACAATTCAAACAAAACGCATGCGTCACAGTAGTGTCATAATGCACTGCAGACAAGAGAAAAACTGTTCAAGTAGTCACAATCCTAACAAAAAGCATGCGTCACAGTAGTGTCATAATAAACTTCAGGCAAGAGAAAAACTGTTCAAGTAGTCACAGTCCAAACAAAACGCATGCGTCACAGTAGTGTCATAATAAACTGCAGGCAAGAGAGAAACTGTTCAAGTAGTCACAATCCAAACAAAAAGCATGCGTCAAAGTAGTGTCATAATGCACTTCAGGCAAAAGAGAAACTGTTCAAGTAGTAACAATCCTAACAAAAAGCATGCGTCACAGTAGTGTCATAATGCACTGCAGGCAAGAGAAAAACTGTTCAAGTAGTAACAATCCTAACAAAAAGCATGCGTCACAGTAGTGTCATAATAAACTGCAGGCAAGAGAGAAACTGTTCAAGTAGTCACAGTCCAAACAAAAAGCATGCGTAACAGTAGTGTCATAATGCACTGCAGGCAAGAGAAAAACTGTTCAAGTAGTCACAGTCCAAACAAAAAGCATGCGTCACAGTAGTGTCATAATGCACTGCAGGCAAAAGAGAAACTGTTTAAGTAGTCACAGTCCAAACAAAAAGCATGCGTAACAGTAGTGTCATAATGCACTTCAGGCAAGAGAGAAACTGTTCAAGTAGTCACAGTCCAAACAAAAAGCATGCGTCACAGTAGTGTCATAATAAACTGCAGGCAAGAGAGAAACTGTTCAAGTAGTCACAGTCCAAACAAAAGCATGCGTCACAGTAGTGTCATAATAAACTGCAGGCAAGAGAGAAACTGTTCAAGTAGTCACAGTCCAAACAAAAAGCATGCGTCACAGTAGTGTCATAATAAACTGCAGGCAAGAGAGAAACTGTTCAAGTAGTCACAGTCCAAACAAAAAGCATGCGTCACAGTAGTGTCATAATAAACTGCAAGCAAGAGAGAAACTGTTTAAGTAGTCACAGTCCAAACAAAAAGCATGCGTAACAGTAGTGTCATAATAAACTGCAGGCAAGAGAGAAACTGTTCAAGTAGTCACAGTCCAAACAAAAAGCATGCGTCACAGTAGTGTCATAATAAACTGCAGGCAAGAGAGAAACTGTTTAAGTAGTCACAGTCCAAACAAAAAGCATGCGTAACAGTAGTGTCATAATGCACTGCAGGCAAGAGAAAAACTGTTCAAGTAGTAACAATCCTAACAAAAAGCATGCGTCACAGTAGTGTCATAATAAACTGCAGGCAAGAGAGAAACTGTTCAAGTAGTCACAGTCCAAACAAAAAGCATGCGTAACAGTAGTGTCATAATGCACTTCAGGCAAGAGAAAAACTGTTCAAGTAGTAACAATCCTAACAAAAAGCATGCGTCACAGTAGTGTCATAATGCACTGCAGGCAAGAGAAAAACTGTTCAAGTAGTAACAATCCTAACAAAAAGCATGCGTCACAGTAGTGTCATAATGCACTGCAGGCAAGAGAAAAACTGTTCAAGTAGTAACAATCCTAACAAAAAGCATGCGTCACAGTAGTGTCATAATAAACTTCAGGCAAGAGAAAAACTTTTAAAGTAGTAACAATCCTAACAAAAAGCATGCGTCACAGTAGTGTCATAATGCACTGCAGGCAAGAGAGAAACTGTTCAAGTAGTAACAATCCTAACAAAAAGCATGCGTAACAGTAGTGTCATAATGCACTTCAGGCAAAAGAGAAACTGTTTAAGTAGTCACAGTCCAAACAAAAAGCATGCGTCACAGTAGTGTCATAATAAACTGCAGGCAAGAGAGAAACTGTTCAAGTAGTCACAGTCCAAACAAAAAGCATGCGTAACAGTAGTGTCATAATGCACTTCAGGCAAAAGAGAAACTGTTTAAGTAGTAACAATCCTAACAAAAAGCATGCGTCACAGTAGTGTCATAATGCACTTCAGGCAAGAGAAAAACTGTTCAAGTAGTCACAATCCAAACAAAAAGCATGCGTCACAGTAGTGTCATAATGCACTGCAGGCAAGAGAGAAACTGTTCAAGTAGTCACAGTCCAAACAAAAAGCATGCGTCACAGTAGTGTCATAATAAACTGCAGGCAAGAGAGAAACTGTTCAAGTAGTCACAGTCCAAACAAAAAGCATGCGTCACAGTAGTGTCATAATAAACTGCAGGCAAGAGAGAAACTGTTCAAGTAGTCACAGTCCAAACAAAAAGCATGCGTCACAGTAGTGTCATAATGCACTGCAGGCAAGAGAGAAACTGTTCAAGTAGTCACAGTCCAAACAAAAAGCATGCGTAACAGTAGTGTCATAATGCACTTCAGGCAAAAGAGAAACTGTTTAAGTAGTCACAGTCCAAACAAAAAGCATGCGTCACAGTAGTGTCATAATAAACTTCAGGCAAGAGAAAAACTGTTCAAGTAGTCACAGTCCAAACAAAAAGCATGCGTCACAGTAGTGTCATAATAAACTTCAGGCAAAAGAGAAACTGTTCAAGTAGTCACAGTCCAAACAAAAAGCATGCGTCACAGTAGTGTCATAATAAACTTCAGGCAAAAGAAAAACTGTTCAAGTAGTCACAGTCCAAACAAAAAGCATGCGTAACAGTAGTGTCATAATAAACTTCAGGCAAAAGAGAAACTGTTTAAGTAGTCACAGTCCAAACAAAAAGCATGCGTAACAGTAGTGTCATAATGCATTGCAGGCAAGAGAGAAACTGTTCAAGTAGTCACAGTCCAAACAAAAAGCATGCGTCACAGTAGTGTCATAATAAACTGCAGGCAAGAGAGAAACTGTTCAAGTAGTCACAGTCCAAACAAAAAGCATGCGTCATAGTAGTGTCATAATAAACTTCAGGCAAGAGAAAAACTGTTCAAGTAGTAACAATCCTAACAAAAAGCATGCGTCACAGTAGTGTCATAATGCATTGCAGGCAAGAGAAAAACTGTTCAAGTAGTAACAATCCTAACAAAAAGCTTGCGTCACAGTAGTGTCATAATAAACTGCAGGCAAGAGAAAAACTGTTCAAGTAGTAACAATCCTAACAAAAAGCATGCGTCACAGTAGTGTCATAATGCACTGCAGGCAAGAGAGAAACTGTTTAAGTAGTCACAGTCCAAACAAAAAGCATGCGTCACAGTAGTGTCATAATAAACTGCAGGCAAGAGAGAAACTGTTCAAGTAGTCACAATCCAAACAAAAAGCATGCGTCACAGTAGTGTCATAAAAAACTGCAGGCAAGAGAGAAACTGTTCAAGTAGTCACAGTCCAAACAAAAAGCATGCGCAACAGTAGTGTCATAATGCACTGCAGGCAAGAGAGAAACTGTTCAAGTAGTCACAGTCCAAACAAAAAGCATGCGTAACAGTAGTGTCATAATGCACTGCAGGCAAGAGAAAAACTGTTCAAGTAGTCACAGTCCAAACAAAAAGCATGCGTCACAGTAGTGTCATAATAAACTGCAGGCAAGAGAGAAACTGTTCAAGTAGTCACAATCCAAACAAAAAGCATGCGTCACAGTAGTGTCATAATAAACTGCAGGCAAGAGAGAAACTGTTCAAGTAGTCACAATCCAAACAAAAAGCATGCGTCACAGTAGTGTCATAATAAACTGCAGGCAAGAGAGAAACTGTTCAAGTAGTCACAGTCCAAACAAAAAGCATGCGTCACAGTAGTGTCATAATAAACTGCAGGCAAGAGAGAAACTGTTCAAGTAGTCACAGTCCAAACAAAAAGCATGCGTCACAGTAGTGTCATAATAAACTGCAGGCAAGAGAGAAACTGTTCAAGTAGTCACAGTCCAAACAAAAAGCATGCGTCACAGTAGTGTCATAATAAACTGCAGGCAAGAGAGAAACTGTTCAAGTAGTCACAGTCCAAACAAAAAGCATGCGTCACAGTAGTGTCATAATAAACTGCAGGCAAGAGAGAAACTGTTCAAGTAGTCACAGTCGAAACAAAAAGCATGCGTCACAGTAGTGTCATAATAAACTGCAGGCAAGAGAGAAACTGTTCAAGTAGTCACAGTCCAAACAAAAAGCATGCGTCACAGTAGTGTCATAATAAACTGCAGGCAAGAGAGAAACTGTTCAAGTAGTCACAGTCCAAACAAAAAGCATGCGTCACAGTAGTGTCATAATAAACTGCAGGCAAGAGAGAAACTGTTCAAGTAGTCACAGTCCAAACAAAAAGCATGCGTCACAGTAGTGTCATAATAAACTGCAGGCAAGAGAGAAACTGTTCAAGTAGTCACAGTCCAAACAAAAAGCATGCGTCACAGTAGTGTCATAATAAACTGCAGGCAAGAGAGAAACTGTTCAAGTAGTCACAGTCCAAACAAAAAGCATGCGTCACAGTAGTGTCATAATAAACTGCAGGCAAGAGAGAAACTGTTCAAGTAGTCACAGTCCAAACAAAAAGCATGCGTCACAGTAGTGTCATAATAAACTGCAGGCAAGAGAGAAACTGTTCAAGTAGTCACAGTCCAAACAAAAAGCATGCGTAACAGTAGTGTCATAATGCACTGCAGGCAAGAGAGAAACTGTTCAAGTAGTCACAGTCCAAACAAAAAGCATGCGTCACAGTAGTGTCATAATAAACTGCAGGCAAGAGAGAAACTGTTCAAGTAGTCACAGTCCAAACAAAAAGCATGCGTAACAGTAGTGTCATAATGCACTTCAGGCAAGAGAGAAACTGTTCAAGTAGTCACAGTCCAAACAAAAAGCATGCGTCACAGTAGTGTCATAATGCACTTCAGGCAAGAGAGAAACTGTTCAAGTAGTCACAGTCCAAACAAAAAGCATGCGTCACAGTAGTGTCATAATAAACTGCAGGCAAGAGAGAAACTGTTCAAGTAGTCACAGTCCAAACAAAAAGCATGCGTAACAGTAGTGTCATAATGCACTGCAGGCAAGAGAGAAACTGTTCAAGTAGTCACAGTCCAAACAAAAGCATGCGTCACAGTAGTGTCATAATAAACTGCAGGCAAGAGAGAAACTGTTCAAGTAGTCACAGTCCAAACAAAAAGCATGCGTAACAGTAGTGTCATAATGCACTTCAGGCAAGAGAGAAACTGTTCAAGTAGTCACAGTCCAAACAAAAAGCATGCGTCACAGTAGTGTCATAATGCACTTCAGGCAAGAGAGAAACTGTTCAAGTAGTCACAGTCCAAACAAAAAGCATGCGTCACAGTAGTGTCATAATAAACTGCAGGCAAGAGAGAAACTGTTCAAGTAGTCACAGTCCAAACAAAAAGCATGCGTCACAGTAGTGTCATAATAAACTGCAGGCAAGAGAGAAACTGTTCAAGTAGTCACAGTCCAAACAAAAAGCATGCGTCACAGTAGTGTCATAATAAACTGCAGGCAAGAGAGAAACTGTTCAAGTAGTCACAGTCCAAACAAAAAGCATGCGTCACAGTAGTGTCATAATAAACTGCAGGCAAGAGAGAAACTGTTCAAGTAGTCACAGTCCAAACAAAAAGCATGCGTAACAGTAGTGTCATAATAAACTGCAGGCAAGAGAAAAACTGTTCAAGTAGTAACAATCCTAACAAAAAGCATGCGTCACAGTAGTGTCATAATAAACTGCAGGCAAGAGAAAAACTGTTCAAGTAGTCACAGTCCAAACAAAAAGCATGCGTAACAGTAGTGTCATAATGCACTGCAGGCAAAAGAGAAACTGTTCCTAACAATTCGCTGGCGGCACAATAGTGGTCATAAATTTGACACACCATTGGCACGTGCATCCAAAATGTATGTCTGACATATGTTTTCAATGTGAATTATCTCAGTAGCTATAGAAGGCAAGTAAATCTATGAATTCAAGTATATGTTTTTTGGCAAATCCTCAAGCACCCGATACATGACCCATTTCTGTAAAATTGTGGCCGTTCCTATAAGACATCACCTGTACCGCCTTAAAAACCTTTTCTAAAAGTCATGTAAAAAATTCTCGATTTTTTAAAAACGCCTAGTTATACAAAATATTATTTGAAATGATTGGAAATGATTATCACGAAAAGCGCGACATTATGTCATCGTTTCTCCTTCTTTGTAGTGCATCTTGTAGAAACAAGAACATGTCCAAATCTACCACAACTGACTTTGTTATGTTCAAAGAAAATCCTGTTTATCCTGTTAGGCTTTGGAATATGATAAAATAAGTTGGAGTTATCACCCTTATATAATTATAATATATATATAGAAGAATGAAAAATACTAATATGTACTTAGTAACAACCAATGTAGCCAAAATCAAGGGGCAAAGAAACCGACAGTCAAATAAAACCAGGAACGGCAAACACATACTGGAACTACTGATGATAAAAACCTTAACTGGAATTGAAATAACCTAAATGATGAAAGGAGAGCTTATATGTCTAAATTATATGATGTTGGAGGAAATGTGTTTAGAAGTTAAAACAACGACATGTCTGTTACGTGTCATTTTTGTTTGAATGAACTTTTTAAATCCATGACGAATAGAATTAAGATTCTTTAAATACACCAAATCTAAAATAGTAGCATATATAACATTTTAACTAAAATATGTGTATATTAGATGATATGTCAATTTTATATCAACAGCAAGCAGGGACAGGTATTTCGTCTCTGTTGACGACTAAAATAAGTTCTTGAAATGTTTTGTTTTAACCTTGGTATGCTTGGTATGGAGTCTGTCTGCAAGAGTATTGTAATGTAACTATTCCTTTGGTTATGAAACTGTCGAGAGTACTCTTTTCGTTTGATAATCCTGATGATTTAGTAGTGTCATGTGCTAAATTGTAATGTGCTACTTTTGAATGCATTATTTTATAAAAGTTCAAAACTTTTAGTTTTACATTTTTATAAAATAACGCATTAAAAAGTAGCACATGCAGTAGGATTCCTCTCCCATTGTATTCAACGTAAAAAATATTGTTCACAAAAATGTTCAAAATGACAAGCTTTTGCAATTTTTTAAGGTTTTTTTTTTATAAAATTAAAATTTCAGTACAAGTGTTTCACATTTTTGTTATAGGTATGATGGATATAAAATCGCTATAAACAGTACATTATTCTGTCATCATTGTCGTAATCATCCCTTATAGTCAGTCATAGAGCTTTATTTTATTTATTAACTTGTCACATTGGTCATAAGAACATTCCAAGTTAAGTCCAACAGTGAAAATATTGTTAGGCGTTAACACTTTGACGGGATTTCCTTAGTGTTGGATATATAAACCTCTAAAGTTAGCGTATAGGCGTAAAACGGATTATCTACAGGTCTTATAACAGCCTTGCTGCTAGATCTTGTTGGTATGTCAGGAAGACAAATTAAAAAATACATAAATTACCTGGATTTAACAATATCCTACTATAGGTGCATACATGTGTGATAATACTATTGTGGATTATAGTTAGTGTTCACTTCATTACAACACCTAATTACAGATACTAATTGGATTTGTGGTTTAGTCGTAATACCTGTAAACGTTTTAAAACGCTAGTATTCAATTATCCCCTGTCGATAATCCATCTAATTCCTCTTAAGGAGATTTTCTGTCTTAAAACAGGTATTTGTAATTTAAAGAAGCATTCCATTCTACAGATGTAAGAGAGCCAGGGACAGTTGGAATATGAATATTTATTATCAGACGGGTGTTAATCACGTGACCGATTAACACACGGACTGTATGTTTACAGTAGTATAGGTATGGATGAGTAGTGATTTTGTGTAAAGTAGTTTAACGCTCATTCCGAAAAAACAGCTAAAGGTTTAAAACGTAAATAATATTATAAGTCGTCTGCTGTGAAGGATTTATTTGATTAAGCAGACGACAGATGCATATTTTGCGAATTTTACGGATTTTAACCGTTTGGATGCCGCGGATTACAAACATATTGTTTGTGAATCATATACCAACTTTTCTTTTTCTCTGCGAGTGTATACTTAAGTTAATCTGTAAATACGTATACACGTGCATTTTATTATTGTGTTCTAACAAAATTTATATGTGTTCCAATGTCAATGTTATCAAATATTTTTGAGAAAGTGTATAATTATTTGCCATAATTTTAATTCGGCGACTGTCTCAATTATGTGCGGATTCCCTTGGGGGATGACAATATGGATTTTACTAATTTTTGTTTCCGTATATCATTCATCATCAGCTACAACAGAATCATCGGATCTTTCCGTTTCACAAATACAAGCAACAGGCAAGGTAAGAAATATTTTATCAGATAACTTAAACAAGTACATTTATCATCCTAAACATTTACACGTGGGTGGGAGTAGTTTTTATAAAAAATGAAAATAAAAATTACCATGATCATATCATATCAGTAGAATACACCCAGCCATTAATTGGAAGGAAATGTCGATGCATCCTGTGTTAGTTAAAGTTAATTAATAGACTTAAGAGTTATGACATTCTAGCTCACAGTTGACAATACAAATAATTTTAAAGTTTAAGAAGCAGTAGAAAGTTAATTATGACAACAATCGGAACATTTAACGATTTCGTAACTTAAATCCTTCAAACATGTCAAATATGAATTTGTTCCTTGTTCAAATTTGATTATTCATACAGGACAAGTTTTTTGTTGTTTAAGTTTAAGAATATCAAATTATAAGTGATAGTTGTCTTTTTATGATAAAGTATCGTAGATCGGGATATATATAACGTTATCACCAAGTAAAAATCTTATCATATAGCAATCAATATCAGAATCAGAAAAAATAAAATAAACGATTTAAAATTCCACGTCTTAATCATGTTTAATAGTTCTATATTGGGACACACTAAAAGTTTAATTTTAAATATAGAAAGTATGGATTGTTTTTCGTACAAACACAAATTTGTGACTCACGTTAAAAGAATATTTTGATATGACCACATGTATATTTACACGAGCCTTTCCTCTCAAATCTGATGATTTTAGTGACTATAATTTCATATTTTCCTCGTCATATTAAATGATGAGTCCGATATTTACCGACTAAACAAGAACTACAGTACATAGATTAGTAATTACAGCCCATACACCGGTACTTACAACACGTGTTGAACTGTTTTATCTTGGCAGTGATCATGATGATTATTGTCATATATGATTCTGCAAAACGCATGTTTAATCATTTTTGTATCTTGTACACATCATACTTCGTTGAGTTAACATAAAACACGCGCATTGGTACATCACCTGGTACGAGTACTCTGTACGAGAGAGAGAGAGAGAGAGAGAGAGAGAGAGAGAGAGAGTGTTTAATAACTTGCCGATTTTGCAGCAAATTCTTCAATTATTTTAAAATCGTGACTGCACGTGGGTAATTGGTTTCAGCTACCTGAAAATTAGTGCTGAAACTGATGTATGTATTTAAGTTAAATTAAATACATGTAGGTTTTTAAGGAATTTGATACAAGTATTAAAATATCTGTCACCCTTATTATAAATAGACAACTATAGAAAATTGTGATTGATTGTCAAAACCATAACCTTCAACAGTATTGAAATGTTGACACCGGGTGGACGTCCCTGGCTTCCTACATAACCAAGTGCAAACAATATAGCGTGCGATGTGGTTGAGGATGGTGTCGGTTTTCTCATCGGTGGTTAATAACAAAGCAAGCATTAAGTAAATAAAAACCACCGTGAACTGTTACAGGGAATCATAACCGCAATAAAAACGTCATTATCTTAGTGTGGTATATAGACATCTATGTAAATTTGATGATTACAAAACAATATACTAGTATACAAATACCAAATCTAAAAATTGTATTTGTTTCACAATCAAACTTTATGATAGGTCTTGTTCCCACTTCGGGAACTTTACACTACGAAGCAGGCTGCTTACAAATAAACTGTTGGCTAAGGAATAATGCAAGCCTAGGCTTATCAAGACCCTACAAGTTTTGTGGGCGTCACTACTATATATACTGTTGATAAGTATATGCTGTATATTTATTTGGCGTCTTAAAGGTCCGTGTTCTTTTTATTTTCAATTTTGATTGTATACGTGGCAGGTGCAGCTAGCTAATCAAAAGGTGTTAACCTTCCACATAACCCAACCTCACTTCCCTAGTATAGTTTCAAAGTTTTAACTTTGAGATTGTTATTTGGACACGAATTGTTATGCTTGTTTTTTTTCCTTCATTGGAGACTATATGTTTCGCTACCATTGATGACACGTTTAGACACTTTTGCAGTACTTTAGTGACCAGTTGGACATTACAGTTGGCATTAAACAACGAAGACTATTCAAGAGTTAAGAGTACTGGTGTGCAGGAAAAAGGCGCATTTCATATTGAAATGAGTCATATTGAGTAGAGGGCGACTTTTTGGCTATGACATGGTTTTAAATGCTTTGATGTATCGATATTCCTGGGACCGAGAGTTACCAATCTTTATCGATTATATTTCTATGGGAAACATGTACTTCAATGAAACATAATCCAGTTAGGAATTTGTTCTTTACTGTATAAGCCATATAATATTTCTGATGTTTGGTTATCAATCATGGTTTTGTTTTTTAGGAATTCGGAATATTTTGTTTTAATATTCGAACTAACTCATTTCTATCAAACCGAATCAATAGTGAATGACTCATCAAATTATATAATAAACTATACAGAGCTATCGATGAATTACATTATATTAAAGTAATTCGCCATATAATTTTCTGAATCTTAATTTTTGTCTAAATACGGCTACGAAATTATTTTTTTAATCAAGAAATCGGTCTTATTTACTTCTGTTGTTTGGTTGTTGTGTCATACCTATAGTCTTTCGTTCTTTGGCTTCGCTGGTTGTTTCTTAGTTCATGTTCACTTGCAATTTTTTTGCTTCTACAAAATTCGTTATTGCATTTTTCTTTTTTTCTTTAATTGATATTTTCAATTTTGGCCAACCATTTGCTTGAACTTTGAACACACGCAATTTTGACCATTTGTTCTACTTTTCGGATACATTTTTGATACAGGAGTTCCATGACGAATTAAATAGCACTTATTAAGACAAACTTTATTTGTATTTGATCGCTTTAGTTTATGAGAGGAAGTAATTCAAACACTAGTTTGTATGATTAGCAGAAATATTGAGGAAAAAATATAATGTCAAATTTTGAATGCATATATCAAATTATGGCCAGAAAGATATTCATACTGATCTCAAAATATTTAAACAATTCTGTACATGTATTTGAATAACATAAAAACGATACTTTATAAATTTAGATAAAATACCGTGTCAAAAAGATTTTATTAAAAGTTTTTTTGCATTCAAAATAATGTTCTCAATGATGCACTCAACAAGATATAGTAACACAACCAAATTGCTTTCTTAAACCGTGCAGGAGGTCTACAAAAAGTTCCACCATACTTTAAATGTGTAAGTCATATATACATATATTGTCATTCTTCTTTAACATTAACCATTAACCGTTTATATTTAATATTATGTTAATGTCTCTACATTTAAGAAAGTATGTTTTTCCTTGTGCAGTGCAGGACGCACCTTTGAGCGTTATTGCACTGTCACTATGGTGCTAGTGAAAGTCAGTTCACACTAAAGCTACCCCGAATTGTTATGTCTGGCGGTAAATGTTTTATACCTGAGTATCATAACTATGCTAATGTTTAAACTTTCATAAAACGAAGTATTAAAAATTAGCTGTTAGCAAGTCTTGAATACTTCATTTTATACAAAATGTAGAAAAATGACACCAACTAGGACTCCGGACTTTTTTTCTCCTGTGTATTTAAACTAATTACAGCAGTTGCAATGGTTTCACTAGTCCATTATCCTGGTACCGGGGAAAATTAGCAGGGATGTAAAATTAAGAGACTTGCCTCGTGTCACAAGATGCTCCCGAAAGAATTCAGACCCACAACTCTTTCATGACGAGTCCAATGATCTACCAATAAGCTACACATTGCGTTTCGTGTGGGTTGTGTTGACATTACCAGAGACATCAAGAATGACATAACGTATTTACTAGCTTTTACATTTCAGCAACAAACAACAAGTCCAATTTAGAAAGAATCTCGTAACATTAATTAATTATCTTCAGTTTTTGCATAGAATTATCTGGCGGATAAGAGAGTAAAATATACACGAAAAATTAAAAGCATTTACCATGTAATTGTATCGTTATCTTGATCAGTTATCTACAGATGTAATGTAACGATATGCCTAATGTCAACTCCATCTTCATGATAACGCCGTCCAGGCACAGTTTACAATACAAGTACATAATTATCTCATAATAATCTGCATTAGGAAACTCTTTTAGAAAATTTGTTTTGTGTTTTTTCCGTTATAATAACATTATAGGAATGATGAATAATTTTGTTCTTTTTGTGATAATTTGATTTGCCAGATTATTTGATATGCTTATGGGCCTTTCGAAGCACCTGGCCTCACTTCCCTAGTGGAAGTTTACGTGTTTAACTTAAATTGTCAGTTTCAAAAGGGTTTACTTTGCTTTGAGATTGTGATTTGAACATGGATTGGTGTTTGTTTTTTGGTTTGATAATTTTATTTGTGAATGCAATAAGCATTATATAACGTTTATAACTTATGTCTTATTTCCTCCGATTTATCAATGGAACATTTAAGAAATACATTGTACACACGAAGGGAAAGTCAAATGTAATAAAAGCATTATAAGTGTCGTTATAAAATTTAATTTTACATCAAGGAGTAACTATAAATGTCACTTATAATTGAATTCAAATGTTCGCTGATCCGAATGACGAAATGTTACCTTAACAATCGTATAATAGGCAATTTATAGCCACCATCAACTGCATGAATGCATAATCTTTATGTCCTTTTTAAAATATTGTTCTGGGCAAACTTTGCGGGAATCCTTTAAGATGTAGAAATGTAATGAAATATTGCATTTTATTTCTAATTATATTCTATTTTGTGTCAAACAGTTACACAAAAAATGATAAATATATAACATTAGTCCCAGCCGTTAAATGAATCTAGCGTTACAAAACACGAAATACCTGGAATAAATTTATACCTAGCCATCATATATAATGATTACCATGTCTTGGCCATTTGTTTACTTATAAATTTAATGTTGGTTAAAATTTATCTTGATATTAGATGTATCTGAATAAAAAAATCGTTGATGGCTCGAAAATATTTCCAACTTTGTGCCTATATCTATATTGTCAAAATGACAAATAAATGTTAAAGCATATATACAAATACCATCAGTGGTACGCCTCTACCCATCTCATTTCACTAATTTCGCAATGAAATGGACAGATTATTATCCCTCGCAAATACACGACACAGGACACCATGAATATGTTAAAGACATTAATTGACAATG
Source organism: Anadara kagoshimensis (assembly GCA_021292105.1). NCBI lineage: Eukaryota > Metazoa > Mollusca > Bivalvia > Arcoida > Arcidae > Anadara > Anadara kagoshimensis. Next base: position 2,815,353 of record CM037858.1, read on the forward strand.
ATTATAGTAGAACTTCGATAACTCGAACTTCGATATCTCAAATACCACGGATAACTCGAAGTCATTATTTTGTCCCGACCGGGTTTCTACATAAACTTCGATAACTCAAACTCCTATAATTCGAATACCCGATAACTCGAATTAATGTTAAAGTTAAATTAATTATGTACAGCATGTGATTACCCATTTCCAGACCCTTCTTTATTTTATGAACATGAACATGGCTCGGTCATGTTATGTTTGTACATCCTACGTGTATGTACAGACTGCACGCTGCATTTCCGGTTAATCATTCAAGACGGTATTTGACGTCACGTAACCATTCGTCTTCTGGCGTAAGCAACGGTTGTATTTATAGTATGACGTAATATTGCGGTTTTATATCCGGGTACAAAATCACAGTAATTAGACATTTAGATAACAGAAACTGTTATAATTTTATTTCAAACGGATTTCTTTAGTCAAATATTAGTTATTTTGTCGTAAAAGTGAGAGACATAACAGAAACTGTTATAATTTTATTTCAAACGGATTTCTTTCGTCAAATATTAGTTATTTTGTCGTAAAAGTGAGAGACATAACAGAAACTGTTATAATTTTATTTCAAACGGATTTCTTTAGTCAAATATTAGTTATTTTGTCGTAAAAATGAGAGACATAAACACAACAAAAGTTAACTAGTTAAATAAATCTTCTGTCTGCTGAGAATGAAACACACAAGTACATGATATTTTTATGACATCTATCCGACATTTATTGGCAACACAAAAGTAAACACATAAAAATGGACATTGATGCTTTTTCTGTAAAAAATAGAAATATTCTGTATATGTGTCATTACATTATGTAATGTCACACTTATTACAAATGGCCCCCTCATTGTCATCATAAAGTCTATAGACAGTTGAGCTTTTGGCATGGCATGGCATGGCATGGCGAGGCGTGCGTACGTGCGTGCGTGCGTGTACAAAACGTTTATCTCCTCTTTTGAAAGTTCTGGTCTAATTATGTGACTTAAAAAATAGTATCTGGTTACTCCGTTCGACACGCAAGATGGCCGCCGTTACAAACAAGATAAATGGTCATTGCCTGAGGCGAAATTCCAAGATGGAATTTCCCTTATGATAATAAAAAACAAACATACTAATCCATGTCCGAATCACAATCCAGAAGCAATGTGGAAACTTTGGAACTTCCCACCAGGGAAGTGAGGCCGGGTGCTCCGGAAGGGTAAGCACCTCCTGTTTAGCTAGCTACACCCGCCACATGTGTAATCAAAATTGTGTGAAAGGAACATGGAACTATGAGACATCAACTATATCCAGGGGAATCCTGGATACAGAGACATCAAACTTATCAACAATACTGTGATGACGGCCATAAAACGTTTTGAGGACCTTGATAAGCCTAGGCTTGCAATATACCCAAGTCAACAATTTATTTGCAAGCAGCAAATAATAACAAAATAACATGTCTATATATGGATCAAATTAGTTCTTAGTATATAGTTTATACACACCTAACCATTTACTATATGTAACAGGTGTTTGATATTGTTTGCGCGTTATTAGCAGAACATGAAAATTAGATGCTAAATTTAGCAGATTCTTTGAGATTGTATAACCTTGAACAAAAGACATATCTTAAAAGGTCAAGGTCACAGGGGTGTATGTTTGAAAACCTTTTTCGGGTCATAACTCATAGTTGTTTGGAGAAAATTCATGAAACTTCACAAACGTGATCTGAACTCTATGGTACAAAAATGTGTCATGACCTTGAACCAAAGTCATAGCTTCAAGGTCAAGGTTTTTTGGGTTGACTGTGAAGACTTTAAATTAGGTAGAAACATAGTTTACAAAAATATTTCGACAACCACAACTGCCGTTTCTGCAGTGCAATCTTACAACAGTATACAGCCTTTATGTTATTAAGAAATAAATGCGCAGATTTGCTGTTGCTCAAATGTTTGGTAAATTCATATATTGGCAATCCATTTCCAAAATGGCTAACATAACAATATTTTAAATAATTATGTCGGATTATAAATTTTTGAATTTCTAAATGAAATAACAAAAATAATTTATAACACAGCCATTTACTTTGTCAACATACATGGTCGCCATATAGTCATATACAAATTACAAATTTTAGTTATTAAAGATTGAATTTATCCGTTTTGATAATTTATAACTTAATTTAACTTCAGTGTTAGTAAGTAAGAAATTTGAACTATGTATTTCTAGGTACAAAAATTCTAAAAGTGACTATATTAAGGTATCACTTATGAAACAGTATCTTCTCTCCGAACACCTGTGTCCGATATCCTATCTGCTATTAATCTTTAATATAAAACAATTTAATTTGGATGCCATGTGATTTAAACATGTTGCTATGGATTTTAATTTTCCTCTCTCTATCTATTTTAACTTATTTGTCTCTCGTTAATGGTCATTTTATGTCTTCTACATCTGTGTAACTATCTGTCTATCCATGCGTAATTTTGACAGGTGACAATACTTGCATTTGTAGCTTACGTTTGATGTGTGTTATATGTAGAATTTGTATGGGTCATATCCGTTGAATATCAGCGATATTACTTATTTTAATAAATATTTTAAAGTACAAGCATGTTCTTACATCAACAGAATTTTCTCGTAATTCGCAAAACTCTGCACATTATATAAACATTCTCTAAACGAAGCTTATTTCTCTAATTATTCTCGATGAATAATTATGAACCTCATGCACTGGAAAAATGGGAGTATATACTGATTGAAACTGCGCAATACATCGTGACTATGACTTTTCTATTCTGTACGTTCATCATCCAGTCTGGTAAATCGAATGAATTAAGCGTACGTGTTCTAAGCCTTATTTAATGTACTTATGATTGTATTGTTAATTTATTTTAACTCCTATTCAAAAGGTATTGAATCGAAAATTTAATGAACTGCTTTAAAATGAATAATAAGAATTTAAAGTGCTACTCGGTCAAACTGGTGCTGTGGGATGTCCAATGCATGAAATGCTATCTTCGTACAACCTTCTAAGCTTAGCGTAAAATTTTAGAATTACAATTTACAGTTTGATTTCGACATTTCTGGTGAAGTTTAGACCGTACAATATATTATACAGTGAGAAATTTTGTACAGTTATTTCCCTTGATATGACGTCAAAAAACTACCGCTTTCGTGTTAACCCGCAAATACAAATTTTTTCACGGAAACGGTTGCCGTATTAGAGACAAGCTTATTGAACACATGCAATAAATTTTAGCGTATTACAGAATTTACAGAATTAAAAATAATTATTTTTTTTAACGTATACTTTGCCAATAATTTTGAAGCAGATGTATTATAACTTTCGTTTTAGAGAAAAGCTTGTTACTATGGAAACTCAATTTACAACTCATGACAATTCAGATTATGACAAAAAGAAAATTAAAATGCATATGTGCAGTGTCAATGTTATTGATGTCAATGGACCTATCAAGCAAAAATGCAGTAAAGTAGTTATTTCGTGACCTTCCTGAGCCTGACCCTTGGTCTTCAACAAGATAAATATAATTTACCAGTGTAAAACATAACTAATACTACTGGTAAAGTTTTATCTTGAAGAGTAGGATATAATCGTTGATTTGGTCCAATATGTAATTAACTGACCTTGTATAAACTATATAGTACTAGGTCACCAGCAATCATTATAATATCAAGGAATGAGATTTGACATATTTCTATTTTAATATCGAGTTTGTGTGTACATGTACACGAACGACAATGAATGTATGTGAGTATAATAGGGAATATACACAGGTGTGAGAAGGTAATAAGTTTGTAAGTCTGATCACACTATAGTACACACATGTATATCTTAAGATGCAGGTGTTAGATAGATAGATAAGTAATTCTGATAAGAGAATGTATCTCGCAAAGTCTATACGTTAACAGCTCAAGTGCCACTTAAAGCACTCAATATACCCTGTTTAAACACAGAAAAAGATAAGGGGATTTATTCCATAGCGCAGGTGTGGCTTGAGACAAGCTGAATTATTTGTTAATCCATCGTGATTTCAATGCCTATGCTACACTTCAAATTTAAGCTGTGTTTTGACATTTTGTACGAGTGGACGAGCTATGTTTGAACGATATGTTAAAATTTAATGTTTCAACGAAGGATTATTATATTTATTATCAAACCTCTAAATTTATGTATTGCAATTTGCTTGATAGCATTGGTATTTCAATGTCCAATAAATATCCAGGTGCCAATAACATTGCGTATTGTTGATCACGTGACTACTATCCGTCAACGCTTCCAGATAAAATTGATTGTCAAAAGAGTTCGATTTGAAACCTTCGTTGCAGTCAACTGTGAATGTTCACTATGGCACACAAGTATCCAATTACCAGAGACCGATTTGTCTCAAATAGCTGGCAACATTTTCCGTAATTTTTACATTGACATGAATATAATTACCCTAGTTCATCCTTATTTACATATCTGTGTAAAACCAAAGCGTATTTGAAAATCATTGAAACCAAACTTATCAATTTCAAGTTTTAAAGGTTTCCATGACAGAACATGAAATGTACCAAATGCATTAATTTCCAATTAAAAACTTAACTTAAGCAAATGCTACCAGGAACATAAAGCAACAACATAAGACAACACAACATAAATATGTTTAGAGACCATTCACTATAAATTTTGACGTACAATGGACATAAGTGACAAGATTATGTCCGATGGTGTGGTTAAAGGACTTTACTTGTTGAACATTCCAATAACACATTTAAGAATGTTACATAAGCCTTACTTTAACAAACAATGCACCACCTTCACCTCTGAATGCGTATACATGCACCGTATAGCTGTAAAGTTGACAAGTATTTGTAAAATGCATTTATTCTAATTATGTATAACGAAGATAATCAACAAACACAGATTATGTGAACGGTTGATTTACTTCAGAATAGGAATCTGTAATTCAATTAAAGTATCGTGATCAAGGGAATCTTGTAATTTAGATACTTACCAATATGTTCTTCGCTAAATTATTTATTTCAAAAGTGTTATCACTGCGGTAGCACAGTTGGTAGAGTGCTCGCAACGTAAGTGAGAGTTCGATTCCTCGCCGGGTCTGACCCAAGACTTGAAAGTAGGTAGTGACTGTTGTTTCGTCAAGCATTCGGCATTACAAAATGAAAGTCACTGTTCGTTCGGATTGGAACTTAAACGAGGTCCCGTATCACAGTAGGCTTGGCACAATAAAGAATCCTGCTTTATAATGTCATCGGCGCAATGCGCAGACAAAATCTCTGCATCTTTGCCTATAACTGGCGACGTCTCGATATAAGTGAAATATTCTTGACTGGGACGTTAATTACCATTGCTCAACTTAATTCAACTATACGAATATATGTGCATTATAAATGTATGTTTAATTTATCGGTCTAAATATGTTCTTTTCCTGCCTTGTCTTATTATTTCGTTTGGTTGTTGTTTTATTTATCTTTTGTTGTATTTACTATTGTTAAGAAACGGTTACAACTTACTTCATCCCATATTAACAGATTATCAATTCCTTTATCTAGTTCCAACGATGGGTTCTTATCGTATTTTTTAAAACTTGACATTTATCGATGATGCTGTTTGATGTTATTTATATTTAATTTTGTTTTAATTTTATCCTATTTTTCAGGTTTTATTCAGGGCATTACGTAACTCAGAATGTAAGATAGACTGTACAAATAAAAAACGTAGATTAGTTTGTGGGTCGGATGGTGTAACGTATCATTCAAGATGTCATGTTAAAAAAGCTAAACGCTGTGAAGGTAAAAGGGTCAAGGTCAAGAGGAAGGGCAAGTGCTCAGGTAAGACAACAGAGTAAATACATTATTGTTTGTGGAAAAAAGAGAAAAAAACACAAGATCTGAGAATTGACTTGCAAGCGATGCATGATTCCCCTTCTTTCATTTCTTTAAAGCCTTTAACTTCAAACAATTGAAGATTCCATAGTGACCGACCAATCAAGCGGATGATGACATTATTAGCTATAGACCCTTTTGTTCCGATTCAACAAACATTTTTAGAACATTCTTAATTTCTCAAAAAGTATGGCCGTCATTAGAATATTGTTCATACGTTTTTGTCTCTGTATTCAAAATTACCTGGATATCAAAAGCAAACATACTAATCCATGTCTGAATCACAATTCAGAAGCAAAGTGAAAACTTTGGAACTGACAAGTCAGGTTAGACACGTGAACATCCACCAGGGAAGTGAGACCGGGTGCTCCGTCACACAGTTCCATGTTCCTTTCATTCTCAATGTTGATTACACATGTGGTGGGTGCAGCTAGCTTAACAGGTGCTTACCCCTCTGGAGCACCCGGCCTCACTTATCTGGTTGAAATTTACGTGTTTAACTTAATCTAAAAGTTTAAAAGTTTTTTACTCTGTTTGAGATTTTGATTTTGACATGGATTGGCATATTTGTTTGTAGTAATATTAACAGGACCCAAACATTTAAAATAAAAATTCTGGGAGAAATGACTCCAATCTCCTTCACGAAAGACACTTGCATAACATAACATTAAGATTATATCCCCGAGTAAAGTGGTTATACCAGCTGATGTACCCTAGATCTGATGATAGATACCTGATCTGTCAGATAATTATATATAATTGTATTTAATTATGGTATAACATGACAATTTACAAACCGTACTATTCTGTATTGTCACTAAATATTTAACAACTTATAATAAATTGTAACTTTAGTTGACGTTTTGTTAAGTTGTGGTATAATAATACAAAATATGAACTCGGATTAAACGTCTATATGGTGCAAAACATGAAAGAACACGTGGATTTTTCTTTTTTTTTCAGAATTTCGAACAATCTTCAATAAGGTACTATTTGTTCAATGTTTTTTGGTATGCGTATGAATATGTAATACTTGTATTAAGCTATATTGCCTAAAATTAAAATAACAAAAAAACTTGAAAAAATGGTTAAACTTTAAATAGAATATCGCAACTTTTTAAATCAGAATTTTAATACATTGCAATAAGAAAAGTGTCATGAAATTAATTATGTTATACGTTAGTATATAATGTAATATATATAGAGTTATTAAAGGCAGGTGCTTTAATGTCATTAATATTTTGGGATCGGATAAGACCCTCATACTCAACTGCACTATGTTTTATTATTACCAAAACGAAGTAAACTAGAAAAACTGTGAGCCACAAGCTCACGAAAAATACCCCGCTCCCCCAAATAATAAAAAATCCATCGGATCAAATTTTTTAAATAGGAGGTGCACATCTACATTATATCACAAAGATTGTGTGAAAGTTTCATGAAAATCCATTGAAGGGTTTAGGAAGAGTTGCGGATAAGAGATAGGTACCCTAAGGTGTAACGGAAGGACGGACACACGGACGGACACCCCTACATCACTATATACCTCCCACTTTTTAAGCGGGGGGGGGGTATAAATAGAATTGCCACTATGTAAAATATAACATTTATGTTTAGTGGTCATAATATAGATACTAGAGATAAAACCTTCAATAAATACTGTGATATTCCAACAAACAAAAAATAAGTTTATTTACACAGGTGAATGATACATATTTGTTCTTCTAACAAGACAGTGTATTCCACGTAATTAAATAAAAAATATCTTCTATCTCGCACGTTTGAATTTTGCGCTTTTTGTTAACATGTATAAAAAGTGCAATATATCTTCGTTTTGATTAAACTTGATTTACTTTACTGGTGACATTAAAAATCGAGTGTTGACATTTTTTTGAAAGTCTTTGATAGATATACACAATAAGTGTTTTAAAATGTTATCAATCGGTTAATAAGATGAGAGTTATATCAACACCTGGATATAAACATTAACTCAATATGGGCGATAAATATGTCAGATTGTATACCCTTGACAACTTGAAACAAGTGTTATCAAATCTAAAGAGGCATTTAATCGCCTCCTCATCCTTCTCGTCTCATCGTTCTACAGGTGTTCTGTAAATGTACTGCCAAAGTGTTACAATAAATCCGTTAAACATTTTGCATCGAGATTAAATTTAAATGTAAGCTTTGTTTTCTCATAATTACATCATAAATAATCTTATAGTACACCTGATACTAAAGCAGGTTTTGTTATACAAAGACACAGCTTAACACGTAACACAAATATTTCAACAATGCCCACTTAAACGTACACTTGTTCTACGTTATTTAGTAGTTTTCCACTTGTTTTGTTTTTTATTTTTAAGTTGGACGGATTCAATACGTCAGATTCAGGTCTAAAATTGGGATAAATATGCTTTTTTGTAGGTGTCTCCAGAGTTTTATTTAAGAAATACCATAATTTACTTGATACGACAATTTGAATTCACAGCAATAATACAAATAGCTCATTGTTTTCATGATTGTACATAAACTTATACACTTGTGTTGTCGGGTTATTGTGTTAAGTTTACATTAACATTACGTAAACATAAATACATTGGTAAATCATTAAAGACACAACGCAAATGAAAGTATTTAAGATTGAATATAAACAAGTACACGTGGTTTAGGATGTAAACCAATTGACCTGACTGGTAGATATTGAATATAATTATACTATGCATGATCGTTGTCATCAAAACTTATTTACTTGATGCAAACCATTGGTGGCAGGCAGGCAGGCAATCATACGAGCTATACCGGGGTGTCATCGCTAGCAATCAACATCCAGACACGAACTGCGTATACCGAAGTGTCATCGCTGGCAATCATCACCCAGACACGAACTGCGTATATCGGGGTGTCATCGTAATATCAGACTTTATCTCTACATTATTATATAGAGACGTTAGATGAATCACCAGTGGAATTATATTCTATCTTATCTTTATTTTACGTCTGTCTGGATATTACATATAGAACTAACTTACTGCAAAAAACAGGATTTTTATCGACAAACAAAGTTGGGTAAGGAAAACAGGAACACATTAACGTAGATTGATACACGAAACAAATGTGTATCAATTGATACTTTAATTGAGTTAAGAATAATTTTCTCAAATCTAGAAAAAAAATTGCCGGTTTGCTGAAACTAACTTATTAAATTCAATGAGTTTCACAGAATAAAACATTTTTGAAACTTTCAGTAGTGTGTGTCTATGTTATTTAATAAAATTTAAATAATAATAATAATAAAATAATGATAATATGTTGGTTATCTTTATTTAAATATTTGTTAAGTACTCGATGCGTTCGTTTGGTCTGTGTTCAGGTACATGAATTTGTATCAATTGATTCATTCAACACAATCATAATGCAAAATAAATTACTGTTGTAGGGTCGACGGAATGCATGAGAGAAAGAGAAAATGCACAGGCAGTCGCCAGAAAACCTACCGTTGGTGTCTTTGTCCCAGAGTGTAAAAAAGACGGTTCCTATGCAGAAATACAGTGTCATGCGGCAACAGGGTATTGTTGGTGTACGTCAAAGGATGGAAAGCCCGTGCCAGGCACATCAAAAAGAGGAACAAGACCTATATGCAAAGGTTAAACAACATCTTACGTTATAGCCATAACGTTTTTGCAGAGGAAATATTTCCATTGTATTCGGAGGTGTATTAGTTGACATATGTGAAATAACGTTATTCGGGTAATGCTTCGTAAACGTTTTCCATACCCGATATAATGACAGTTACGCACAAACGTTGTGGTAGCGATCATTATGATTTACCATGTGAGAATCAACTTTACATATGGATCATCTTGCTCAATTTTTTATTATCTTTAATTCATGTACCAAAGTTCTCCTTAATTCGCATTAATAGCAAAAATTGATAAAATAAATTTTTAAAAATCAACCAGTGATTTTTTTACAGATATTGGAAGAAATGCGGTTAGCACACTGCACGTAGAAACCATTTCTAAACGGATTTTACTTATGTTTCAGGAAAGCCGCGTCGGCGAAAAAATAAATCAAAAGGCAAAAGAAAACGGAAAAGAAGTAAGTAACAAAAACGAATGTTATATATGATAAATAAGACAACATTATGTTTATGTTTGAACAATTAAAAATGTGTCAAGACCGATTTATATAAAAATTAATACATTTATGATAAAATTACTTTAAACAAATTATGAAATGAATAAAAAACAAACATACCAACCTATTTCCAAATCACAATCTAAAAGCAAAGTAAATACTTTTAAAACTGATAAATTAAGTTAAACGCGTTAACTTCCACCACAGAAGTGAGGCCGGATGCTCCGGAATGGAATTGCACCAAGATAGCTAATTGGTAATTCGCTCAACATCGTGCGTTATATAAAGCAAATCTCGGAAAAACGTTTACAATAAATTAGTTCAGTAAAAGTACTGAAACAACCCATCTCTATCACTAGTACATTTTGTCTGAAAAAAAAACGTTTGAGCAGTATAAACTTCATTTCTTTGTAATGCTTACATGCCCTAATAATACGGGGTTTTGAAAAACATGCTACAGTTGTTATTTTCTACTTGCAAGCACTAAGGCTAAAAACGATCTGTGTAAATTTTTTCAGATGCCATAACAATCTATATTTATTAATACACGTGCATTGACTGACTCTCAAACGACTATTTTAATCCAAACAGGATGTAAAATTGCGTTTAACTAACAACATATTTTACTGAAATATTTCCTACAATTTTTATAAATAAGATATATGATGGTGATTGAAATCTTCACTTTAAACTTCCCATCCTTAACTTCCTCAAGATATTATTTATGTTTTCTAACCAATGAATGTTAAGTATCGCCATGGAATATTAGTTAATATATTAGTCACCAAGTTAATTAATATAAGTTCGCTGATTGGTTGAAAAGTAATTAAAACTTTGCTGTTTTCGAAGTCATTACAAATTCTCGCAAATTCTTAAAATTTCATAATACTTGTTTACATTCCTGTTTCTGAGTATAAATATGCAATTATCATGTCAGTGCGTTTGTAATTATTTCTAACACCCTTAAGCCAGCATTCATATTATCTGCACGTAGAATTGCAAATTATCAGGCAAAACGCGCGGGAGTATAACATGATCCTCCCATGCAAGTATCTGACTAATGTATGTAATTTATCTGTTAGCATGGACTCCTTTTTGGACTTAGTTCATGTTAGTTGAAAGCTTTTTTCCAGGATTTAATATCAATCTAGTATAAAAAATGCACCAAAACTGCTGTTGTTATTTGGTTGTTTGTTTGGAATGGTGTTTTACACCCGAGTAAAGTCGGTCAGGCCAACGAAAATGGCGGGAACCCGAGTAAACGGTGAAACTGACTAACCTAGGCAAACGAATTGCTTTATTTTCTGACACAATAGTTTGTCCCAACGTGATTCTGTCCTAGATTAGGCGACGAGAGATACTATACCAAGAAAATGACCATATTTGTATACCTATTTTCCTGTTTACATAATTGGGTGAAAATTATGTGACATAAAGATTGAAGGTGTAGTCCATGATCGTAGATTGCTCGTAGTGGTCTTCAATGATACCATTGAGATAAATCAAATACAAACATATCGGTACATGTTTAAATCACAATCCAAAAGCAAGTATAAATGAAAACAGGCAAATTTAATTGAACACGTGAACTTCCTGTAGATAATTTTGAAAGGGTGCTCTGGAAGGACATGCACAAGTTTGATAACTAATGGAAAAGGAAAAATATTACTTAGATATACTAAGTAACTTAACCTTCCGGAACACTTGGCCTCGCTTCTCTTGTGAAAGTCCACGTGTAATCGTTTTTACTTTGAATTAGAATTGTGATTTGGACATGGATTGATATGTTTGTTTTTAATTTTAATTTGACTTAAAAGACAGATCAAAATCATACATATATTAATGTTTATTGTTCGGCAAAATAAGACTTATTTTTCAATTTGAAATGTGCATAACTATATTTTGTAGCTGTTTTGTTATTAATTTCTATTGTGTTCTGTTCTTGTTGCCAATACAGAACATGATTATCAGTTACAAATTTTTGTCTTCTGTTCACGATAATTGTTGCATGACATATATGATACTATTACGTTGTAACCATGTGAGTGATGCATATCATATTATGTTCAAGAAGATTTTAAAAGAAAACCTAATAAAAAGTAAAACTTTCACTCTAATTCAAGTTTGTAGGACATCTGATAGAATAGAGTTCAACAAACATTTAGTAAAGGTCTTCACAGAAGAGTATAACCGCATGATGGCTACATCAGGTTCAAGAAATAGTGAGTATAATTTTTCTTAGTATTGCATGTTCGTTTTTACTAAACGTGTTTCAATTTAGCAACACTAGACGGATAACCATAATAAAGTTCCTCATCAGTAGTGCTCATGCCGAAAATTTTTAAATAGAAATATTTAAGATGTTTAAATGAAAAATAGGATATTATTGTCAGAAATATACTATAATTGTCTAAATTTCCTGCTAGTAAAAATTTGAAATTTCTCAAAAAATAAGGTATACTCCCTCATGCAAAGTATTTCCTTAGCTTAATTGGGTAAAATATATTTTGGTCCTTTGGGTAGCTATTCAACATCTTCAAAATAATTTTGGTTTCATAATTCTGGTCAAAGCACTACTGATGAGTAATTGTATTCCGACACGGCCGTCTAATGCCGTAAAATTAAAACTGGTATAATATGTAATTGATATTTATTTTACCAAAGCCATCTGGGGCATTATTTTGAACAATTAAGCATTTTTTGAAAAAAAATTAATTGACAAAGCAGATGATTTTGATTAATTACCTCCTGGATAACAATATCCTCGGGGATGTTTAGTACACCAGCAGAGATACCAGCTCGTTGGTTGTAATTATTACTAAACCTGTTTTTATTTCGCAGCATTAGATAGAAATGTTAAAAAATACAATATATATACGACAAATAACATTAATTAAAAAACGACATAGTTTGAGACGAAGGTGTCTTGTTATTGTATCATTTATCATAAAGCAATAAGTACATACTTGTCTAGTTGTATCATGTGCATCACTGAAGTATTTTGATTTCTGATATTAATTTGTCTCCACGCTTTGTGACAGACATGTTTTCAATAATGGAAGGAACTATAGCGAACCCAATTAATTTGAGAACATTGAAGTATAAACGATAAAAGAATCGGTACAAAAATAATAATAATTATGTAAAGGCAGCAGTTCATTCTTGATTATTATCAACAACAATCATTGTTTAAATCTTGTTAAAATGATCTTAAATGAATAACGTGACGACAAAATACATTTATAAAATCTCTTTCAAATATTTCTTCTACAGTTTCATACATTTATTTTTCATCGGTATATTAAACAGGAAATCTTCTAACCTTTATTAGGTAGGGCGTATTGTAACAATGTTTTAAACCATTATATTCGGTTCAAGATACTAAAAGAAGCAACTTTTAAATATCACAAATGGTTAAAAAAAATATGGAAAGTTAGTACAATGTGAAAAATGTCAATATTCATGTATCAATACTTATAAGTAATAATTAATATACGTATCTGGTTAGATTTATTTTTGGTTACGTTTTTCGTTTCTATGATTCCACATTCTAATTCAGGTGCTACGTCAGATGGAGGAAGGAATGATCCCATGTTAACATCATTAGAGAAAAGAGTAGTGTTATGGAAGTTTTCTGAATTAGACAAAAATGGAGACAATAAATTAAGAAGGCGAGAAGTCCGAAATTTAAAACGAGTAGTTAAAAAATTGATAAAACCAAGGGCATGTGCAAAAAACTTTGTAAAATATTGTGATCTTGACCAAAACAAACGTATAGAAAGACGTGAGTGGACACTGTGCCTCGGTAAGGACATAAGTAGTAAGTATATCTATTAAGATTTGTTACAACTCCTGTTAATGTCAATATTGTTTTGTTTGTTTTTTTTAATCCACAAAGCAAAAGCAGTAGATAATTGCACATGTAACGATTTCCAGTTAGGAGAGTCATTTTCCTCTCTTTTGTTTTTTTTAAATTATTATACGTATTTAATACGTTTATTACAATTTTAAAATATGTTCTCATTTTATAGGCTCATAGTATATTTAAAACAAGGAATCGCCAACACTAGATTCTGCTTTATCCGATTACAAAATTTAAAAAATCCAAACTTTTGTGACGATTTGTCAGTTCTAGAAATAAATTCATAGTACAATTATTCCAAAATAAAATCAATAGTAAAACCATTGCATGAAAAATGTTTATGATGGTAAAAACAAAAATAAGAGATTTACTGGATAAAAAAAACGACACCAAAAGAATTAAAAACAAATCAAGACAGTACCAAAAATTATATTGGAAGTATTAAAACCAAATATTTTTAAAAACTAAGTAATAAACGATAGTTAAGTTGTGAATATTATTTATTATATATATAGCACCAAAATTCCTAATTAAAGTGGAAACACCAACTAACTGTGCCTAATGACCATAACTTGTGTAAAGTCTTTAAAATATTACAAATACTTAAGTGAGTAAATTTTAAAATTCTACATCATATTTTCGGAACAAATAAATTTCTTAAACATAAGAATAAATCAAAACTGGTACTGTACATTTTGTGAAAGTTGCATAGACAAATTACGTCATTTTACGATTGTCAGTAAATAATTCTGTGATTTTCTAGAAAAATCAGCATATTCTTAATCATATACTTAGATTTTCTAATCAGCTTAAAGTTTGAAACGTTTTTATAAAACAAGTAAATATCTTTGAATTAAGGAGATATATTTTCAATACTGCAGAATTAAACAGGTAAACAATATAAACCATCTGGGAAATCCAGTGTGTTACATAACATATACTAATCCTACTGCATTTTGACAAACTGATTTGTAAACTTCATAATTTATCACCATAATACATCTAATATAAATATTATATTTCAAATAATGATTCGTCATTTTAAGTACACATTTGAGTAAACCTTGTACATTTTATATTTTAATCGCTGCAATATAACTCCGTTTTGAAATTGAAATATATAAACTTGATTCATATCACATAGGTTGGGTGAATTTACAGGAGGAACACTGTGAGTAATTATTGATATTTGTAGTTTCAGTGTGAAAAAGAAAAAATAAGTGTTTATACATGGTATCCTTGTCTAGTATATTTTTGTAAAAATGTTAAAAAAAATAAATAACAACCTTTTTGATTACAAGTTTTGGACAACAATTCAGGTTTTTAATGAGTTTTGCGTTTTTAATCTTGATTATTATTTTGTTTAGTTAATTATAATTACATATCAGCCATGTATGTTTTGGAATGGTTTTGAGTTTAAATGGCGAGCTTTTGTTTGACAAAATAAGTTTCCGTCTTGTTGCTTTGAATTGCAATTTACAGGATCAGCCAAAGTTGGCGTCCTACTGGAACATTGTTTATAATATGTCATGCGTTTGTCAACTGTCAAACTAATAACAAATGCTTCCAAATGTGTTTCTAAGTTTTACTAATCAACTGCAATGCCGATCTATGTTCAAGTCACAATCCTAAATCCCTAAAAAGTGATTAACCAATAGATCTACGAGGTGTTATTTTTGTAGCACAAAGACATAATTATTTTATGTCATCGTGCAACAAAGTTTTTCAGAGACTGATAACAAATATTTAGAAATAAAATAAAATCAGTCTCATGGTACACAATCGAAAAGCAAACAAAAATAACAATTTTGAGATCGACAAATTAAGTTAAACACGTGAACTTCCATCAGGAAAGTGAAGCCTGGTGCTCAAGAAGCGAAAACACCTACTTGTTACCTGGCTAAAACTTTTAAAATTATATTATTCTCTGAGAAACATTTTCAGAGAATTTTCAAATTTATCATATAAAAATGCATTGTTGAATGAAAGGTTTTATATAAATAAATATGGCACACAACTTTTTTTGGTGAGCTTATTAAAAGAATATTTATTTTTCCGGTAACGTCGATATTTTTTTTCTTTTTCATACAAAAAGAGGTTATTTTATTTTAAAGGTATTTTTCTATTCTTAGCCTTTAAAAAATTGTTACTTGAGGATAGCTCTTTAACATATGGATTGTATAAAGACAGGCAACTTTCTTTGGCAATCCATTTACCCTAAAAAGGGGCCGGATAGATCTATTGGCTTCTCACCTGTTGGTTAATATTAAAATGCCATTTACGAAACATACCTCAATGTATGATAGTTGACAAACTCACGTCATTTGATGTCTACAGTTAAAGAACCTTTAAACCTATGATTTGGACGTGTATTTATCGAAATCGAATAACCGTTTCCTTCCTATAACGATAGATTGGAAAATTTATTCAAACTTTGCAAATTGTGTAAATATCTACTGCTTTTTGTAAAATCTCACAAATCAACAACATCAATGTTTTAATACCTAACATTAACGTAAAGGAGATAACAATGAACTGATAACCATAATGTCTGCTGAAATTATGACAGTTCCATTTAAAACAATATAATTAAAACTATATAACCTATTTCTATTAAATGCTATATATAATTGTTTATAGAATTAATACGGTTTATGAAAAATGCAGTAACATATTTGAAATGAAATAAAAATCCTCTGAAAAAGTGTTTGGTTTAAAGACAATTAACATGCATTTGACTTATCATATATAACATTATGACCTTTGCTTTCGATGTCACGATTTTTCAAAATCTAAATGGCAATTCTGTCATTTTTGCAGTTTTATATCAGCGATAAAGTAAAATTATGTTTGATGATGATATGTACTTAAACAACCTGTATCTTTTTCAGCAACATGACACATGTTTTAAAAGTACATCACATTAAAACATCCTGCTGGCAGCGAGACGAATATGACGATTTTTCCCTTCAGCCCAAATCTTCTCTTTAGCCTTATACCGAATCATAATATATTTTGTAAAAGAATTCTATTTCAATTTTAAATGGTATATTTTCATATATCTTGTGAACGTTTAACATATATCGTCAATAATACTGAAGATAACTTACATTTTTTACTCCCCTAAATAACATAGCGCAAATCAGCCAGTGCATTTTTATGAATTTTAAATAATCTGTTAATTGATAAAAATATAATTTATATAATAGATCCTTCTTGGTAATATAAACTTTTTGTCAATTTGGTTTATAGCCAAAATATGTTAAAAACATAAAAATGGCCCTACATGCCACTTACGATAACACCAACTGCCAAATACTTATTCACTTTCTTTCAGATGATATATATGAATCAAAACCAAAGTATAGTGCTGGGGTGACCGCACTGTTCTGTATGACAGTTTTTATTTATTTCACTTTAACAAACAGATTATTTCGTTATTTTTTCACATTGGAAATCCCCATCAATTGTGTCGAAAAACCAAATGTAATCAAGTAAAAATTGTTTTTATTTTTGATATATATATATATATTTGTTTCAGACTACCATTCTTTTACAGCGCTGATCAGATCATTTTAAAACGATAGTATGTTGCTTCAATATTAACGGAGTTATGCCCCTTTCTGATTATAATATCTTAGACTTCGAACTTAATTGTGATCCATCAGTTTTCTTTTATAACATTAAATGGGGCCATTTCAATATACACACCTCCTGTTGTTCAAAATATACACATAATATATTCTGGCATATGAAAATGCATACTCCATATACTGGTTCTAGATATGAAAGACATTAAGTAAGAAACACTACTCACAATGTTCTGGAACTTTTCAAATTTTCTAAATTTATAAACTCTCTTATTCTCTTATAACAAACCTGCTAAGTCAAAAAGTAAATTTTTGGGATTTTAATACAATGGAATGTGGGCATCCTTAAACCTTTGATGGTGATGATGCCAGATCGGGGTTGGATCATGGTGATTTACGAACATGTAATAGGTAATGTTGAAGTGAAGATGTTCCGATGTTTTAAATCCTTCGATTTAGTTTGTCATTCTTGATTAAAGTGCTTGTTGATAAACAAACGTACTAAAGAGGAAAATAAATTGTTCAAAACAATTTTATTTGAACGATACACTCATTCGAAACAAAACTAAAACAACTTATAAAATATAATAATTGTAAGGATGAAATTAAAATTAAGAATTATTATTAAACTGATTTTAATTTTTCAGCACTAGACGGTCGTTTCGGATCAAAACATCCTCATCACAAGTTCTCGTACAAATAGTGGAAATGCATATTTTTAAACGTTGAAATGAGAAAAATAGAAGCCCAAAAAATTATTGTACCATATCCACCTAGCTAGGGCAATAATTTGAATTAAACAGAATCAGCAGAATTTAGTTTTTTTTAGGAAATTTAAGAATATGACTTTCTCCATTCTCTCTGCCGTTTTATAATTTTTTATTTTTTTCACTGTATTAATAAGACTGAATGAGAAAATTTGGATGAAGTGTATTCTGTTGTATCTATTAGACACACATCTCTCATTCTACCCCTCTTCGCAAACACCATCACTTCTAATTCTTTTCATATGCCACACATACAACAAACTTTTTCATATGCTTCATTCGGACAAGTGTAGTCGTCTTAGACTTCTTGTTTTGTGTTTAAAATTAATTTGTTGAATAAATTAATCATTTGTAAACATAAATTTTTTTAATGATTCTAGAACTCATCAAGGACTCTGCAATTTCCATTTTCCATAACAACAATTAAATGACTATATAAATATGCGGCAAAACGTTTAATGCATATAATTTTTCTTATTATAACTTTTCTTTTTTGATAATAAATATGCAATTTTCTATCAATTATTTTAGATATTTTCATTTCAGCTAGTCAGATAAATATTTCATTTTAATTCACTTAGTTTTATAAATATCCCTACAAGTTTATTTGTGACTATGTAAACTGCCAACACTGTTTGCTATAAGAATCGGTTTGACCCATAATATCCGGACTCCTCCGGATGAAGAAAATGATTTTGTCTCATGAGGAAAAGTCTGATAGATAATAGCGTATAGAATTCTATTTCTTTTATTATTATTATTATTGATTTTATAATTATTTAACAAGAGTTTTAATATGAAAACTTGGTTATAAATTATGCATCACAATAAACGGTTTAATCACCAAAAGGTGCTGCCACGTCTTTCCAAATTTGCTTTTTATTTTAAATGAGATATATCGGGTTTAATAGTTTTATCAATGCAATAATTGTCTTCAACTTTTTGGTTTTGATATTATTAATTTTTTCATTTTTTGCAAGTGCTTTTATATTAGGAAAACACAGATACATATACATCAGTGGCATATTATCATCAGCAGAGGCATGGTTTATAATGTCTTAAATGAACAAAAATATTTATCAATAAATTTCAATGAGAAACATATATATTATAATCCAAGACTGACGGACTATTCAAACCCTTTGATAGTGGAATTAAGTTGAAGACTATCGGAGGTGTTTTGATAGTTTGATAATAGCTAGTTCTTTTTATGTTTTAATTTTCTTAAACTTGCTTTACGTTAAAACAGACAATCAAACAGTCTATCCTTTTTGCCCTTTACATTGACTTTCATGCTAACAGTAGAAATAGTAGATGGTATTTTCACTTTCTTGCAAAACTTTCTGAATTTAAGGAAATATCTAGTATTTTGTAAATTTTTACTACCAATAGAATATATGACCGGTATCTGTTTAAGGAACTTATAATAATAACTATTATTACAATAATTATTATTATCAATAATATTTAATAAAAGTTAGACATGTTTGTGCAAGAAAGTGAAATACGCAAATACAATTTAGTAGTTGACCGATCATTTAGATATGATTCTACCTTTTAATTCATTTTCCCATTAGATCTGCTACATCTGTTATAATATTGCATCTATTGCTTGGTTTGCGGTTGCACCTTTTCCGGCTTGTAACGCTTGCATTCTTCGTGTGATTTTTCTGACACCAAACTGAAATCCCATAAACAATTTCAAAATTTCAAAACTAAAGCAAAATTAAATTGTAAAATAGAAAATAAATCAGAACATCTTTAAATTTTGGGCACAATTTTAGAAATAAGATGGGAATTCAAGGCACATTTATATTCTCAAATTTCTTGAAAAGGCATTTCAATTTTTTGCAAATGTGCGTAGATGACGTTAAGCGGAATGACGATATGTTGAGGAGTGCAGGTGCGGTTGTATGATAAGTGAGGAGCATGAGGTAAAGTGTGTAGTAATAGTGTGCTGAGTGCGAGAATGAATGAAGAAATGGTTTATGTATGCGAGAGTGAATTAGAAAGGTGTGAAATTGTAGTGTTGAGCTGGAATTAGATGTTTGTTGAATGTCAGAATTGTGCGCAAGTGCTATGAATGAAAAGAATTGATTTGTCTTTTCTTTCTTTTAACTTACTAACACTAACACATCGGCAGGCCGGGCAAAGTGCAATACAAACTAGTGCAATAAGAACAGTGTGTTTACACTCGTTTCAAATAGTCTCTTTTCGTCTATTTATATCTTTGAACTCAGAAGAACAGACGACCACAGCACCACAGGATCCACCGGTATATACAGATGGTAGCTATTATTCTCTTACTTAAATATTTGCGTTTGTTTTATTTACTAATTATTTAGTTTAGTTTTATTTGGATTTATTAGCCATACATTCTTAGCCATTTGTCGTCTACACAATTTGTGCTGCTACAATATTCAAGGCGTTATGCAATCTTGCAGACTTTCCGCCTTCTAAATACAACCTTTACATGGACTGCTATTTCATAATCAGTCCTTTTATTTTTTTACAAACGGATAACACGATTTTGTCACTTTTTGGCACTTTCATCAATCAACGCCATCTTTATAAATAATTGTTTACAAATAACTTGTGAAGGATAGTGTCCCCGATTCAAATTCATTTGAGACATGCTTTTCTCAGTGTTGTGACGAAGGCGGCAGTTGAACTTGAGAGATTCCTAAATAAATTAATAGCTTTTTGAGAGTGAATTTGCTATCCATGGCAGCTTTTAGATTGTAATGTCAGAAATAGCATGGGGTACATTTAGATTTACAAAGTTTTTTGTATTTGATAAATGATTACACTATAGTCATTATATGACAGAATTAAGAGGGATTTGCTCATTTACACATTGGATAAATGAACAAAACACCATATACTTATAAAATACCAAATAATAATATTATGCTCACAAAGTTGTAGTAGATCTTTAGATATACTAGTATTCGGCACACTCGTTGACATCAGCTATAAATCTGTTGTGTATTGATATGTAAAATAATAATGATGATCGATTCATATTATTTTACTTAACTATTTGCTGGTAATTAAATTGTATATACGACATGGAAATACAAAATCAACATTCCGTAGTAAATCCTCGGGTATCTACGAGGAACACTAATGTTGATCACTACGAAATTCATTTGTTTCTTGGTATTGTCCGGTGTTCAGTAATTTGGACAGAGATGACGCCAGTTAATTTAGTGTGATTTTAATTATTTGGTTATTATTTGTAGGTAGTTCAGGTAAATCAAAATGTTTTAATTATTTATTTATTTATTTGCATTATTTTCATTTAATTGTTTATTGTCAATTACATTGAAGCTGGATTCTCCGCTATTTTATTACATGTAGAGTTTGATTTTAACTTTATTCTGCAAAATTTATTTCTTCATTTTAAAGTTGACAATTTATTGACAAACAATATTTAAAATAAATCGTTGGTGTTACGATGTAAGGTAAGTTGTATTTGTGTCTTACGTGGGACTCTCAATGTCTTCAATTTCATTGTGGCAATCATCGTTTTTAAAAAACATAACACATGTTTCAAAAAAGAACATTGTTTCTGAAATAAACGAAAGCAGCATATTCATTGTTGTCTGTGTATATTAGTGATTTTCTGACAGCGATACCTGTAATCTGTTCGCTAGTTAATTTGGATTATCTATCATAAACTGGTATGCATAAATTAAGAGTTTATTTACGAGACTTGAGAGTTTCGCTCGTTTTACCCATGCTGTTTCTGCTCTTTATTATAATCTATTTTTTATTTTAATGACTAAACCGATTGTTTGTCTTTTATGTTTTACTTAAACAGAAGACTCGCTCATAAAGCTTATCGATATTGGGCCTCGTCCTCCAACACTCTGGTCATCACCTAGGCTTGACCCTAAAAGTTCTGAATCCCGACCACCTGTAAACGATGGAAGTGAAGATAGTAAGAACTTATTTTGTATTTTTGTCAAAAATAGAATAGATTAGTTATTTATAATTGTAGTTTGAAAATTATCTATTATAATCTGAAATTAAAAAAATGAAAAGTACCAACTCTAATTATTATTTAAAAATCGACAGTAAGTACATGAGTTGGTATTTTACAATTAACATTGTGTAGCAACTCATATTGAAATGTAACCCATGCATGCAAAATTACCTTAAAGTGTTTCTTCAATTCTATATAACTTTACAGCTACACTACAGACTACACACACCCTGTAATACTATATTGTGAAATGCTTGATCGCTGCTTCTGCTGAACTTGCTTTCATACCTTAAGAAAGATATATTTGCAGGTGATGGGGCTTTGCTCATTTTGAAACTATAAATAATGAATCCGCTCGTTGACTTGAACATTTGACAGTTGAAAATTTGAAAATTTGTTATAAACTATTAGAAATATCTTACCTTATAGTGAAACCTTTTTTAATTATGCAGCACTAGATGGTCGTGTCGGAATACAATTCCTCATCGATAGTGATTGGACCTAATATTTTTAGATGTTGAAATGAGAAAAAAGGACCAAAAACTATTTTACTAAATCAACCTTAGAAAATACTATGAACGATTAAGCATATATTAGTTATTGAGGAATTTTAAGAACAGATAATTTTGATTAACAATGTTTATCTGACAATACATTGTTTTGCCTCGTGGATTAACGAAATCCTTGGGGAAACTTAGTTCACCAGCAGAGATACCAGCCCTGTGGTTTAATTATTACTAAACCTGTTTAAATTTTGCAGCATTGGACTACCATGTCGAAATAAAACTCCTCATCAGTAATGCTTGTTCCAAACTTGTGGAAATGATAAACAATTAAGTTTACATTATCAGCTATGGTTCTGAAAACATTCTTGAGAATTTTTGTTTGAAGTCATTTAACCCTTACAAATGAACTATTTATAAAATGTTTCCGCATTTTTGGTCAACATAACATGTAAGTCAGATATATATGAAATTTCCAGGTTTTCAATTAAAATTGTTCAAATAACATTGATATTTTTATACTTAAATAAACATATAAAATATATAACACCGCATCATATTTATCGGAAAAGCTATTCATTGCAAATATAATCTTGGTAAAAAAAATTGTAGCCAGTTACGCAGTTTTATTATTGTAATGCATTCTTTGCCTGTCTATTGTTGATTTCATTTATTTAGTAGTTTTATTAATTATTTCTCGTTTTGTTCTCTTATTAAGTTGCAGTTAGTTTTTTTCTCATGTCTCTACATCTTTATATATTATATAATCAAAACCTATGTTCAAATAATAATGTTATAACATGTCACATTTTTAAATGCAGAATTGCAGCAAAAATATAGCTATATATTAATATCAGTTTTCATAGTCATGTCAACGG
Source organism: Anadara kagoshimensis (assembly GCA_021292105.1). Classification (NCBI taxonomy): domain Eukaryota; kingdom Metazoa; phylum Mollusca; class Bivalvia; order Arcoida; family Arcidae; genus Anadara; species Anadara kagoshimensis. Next base: position 2,839,011 of record CM037858.1, read on the forward strand.
TTTTTATACATCTGTCTGTAACATTGTTTAGCTTCCATGAAAGAGTCATGCTCATCACTTCCATTTGCCAATATCATACAAATTTTTTTTGCATATCGATTTTATCTGAAACGGAAAAGTAAAACAACAGGATTTTTGTGGGCTAAATACCTTTATCTATCGTCTCACCTGTATGTTTCAGGAATAAAAAGCTGTAGAGAGGAGCGAGAAGCAGCATTAAGGCAACAACAAGACGACCCAAATGGTAAAACATTTGTTCCAAAATGCACCAATGATGGACAATGGGTTAAAGCACAGTGCCATGAACCATCCAGATATTGTTGGTGTGTAGTACCAGAAACGGGAGCACCAGTGTCGGGAACGGCTACACAAAACTCCCAACCTAACTGTGATTTAGAAAGAGAACGGACAATGAAAGGTATCTACAAACTTAGATTTCAAACATCAAACACAAATATACCAAATCAAATCACAATTCCAAAGTTAGTTAAAGCGTTAAATCTATTATTTAAAGTTAAACACGTAAACTTCCACCAGGGGAAGTCAGGTCAGGTGTTCTAGAATATTAACAATGCGTAAAAAACAACGACAAGTACCCCATATTTATAACTAAAGCAGTGTCTCATTATTATTATTAATAATATTATTATTATTATTATTGTCTTTGTGAGATTTTACAAGAATTGTAACGCTAGTAAATGTACGTACTTCTTTATGTATTTAAGAATAAATGACATGTTTAATTAAAAATTTACTAACAAAATTAAATAACTGCTATCCGTTGGTCTAGATAAATGCAAAAAGAGTAAGGTATTACAAATTAAAAAAAGTATGAATAAATGGCTAAAACACAAAATCAATACTTGTAACATTTGTGGGGAATGTCTAGGAAAACGTTTATGTCGCCAAAACTGGGAATATCGTCGTTTAACAGGAAAACGTCAACGGATTCGATTGTATCTCCAATCAAAATAATTGTTTCGCCCAAACGTTAGGGGTATGACCTAGAATCCTAAAAACCCCACATTTAACGTGTAAAATTCTCTGATGAAAGTCATGTATTTTTTATTATTTCAGTATACAGTTACATTAATTGATTTTTTTCTATTACAGGCTGCCCTTTGACGGCAAAAAGACAATTTTTATTAGATATGGTAGAAGAATTCATCCAACAAATGAACTCAAATAGCACACATCAAAGGTTTGTATATTGTATGTATCAGGAAGCTGCTTACAAATGCATTGTTGACCCAGGGATATTACAAGTTCAGGATGATTAAGGCCCTCAACAATTTAAGGTCGTCATTATATTATTGTTGATTGTATGATTTCTCCGTATCATAAACTATACTGGATATATTTGATGCTCAAATTTGATTTCACATAGAATGAGTGTAGCTAGCTAAACAGGAGGCGCTTACCTTTCCGGAGCATCCGGCCTTAATTCCCTGGTAGAGGTTCTCGTGTTTCACTTATTTCGCCAATTTCAAACATTTTACTTTGCTTTTTGGATTGTGATTTGTTTGTCATTAGTATGTTTTTTGGTTTTTTATTTTTTAATTTATTCGAATCAAAACCATACTGGTTTTGCTCAAATCACAATCTAAAAAGCAAAGTAAAAACTCAACTAAATCAAGTTATATACATGGACTTCCACAAAGAAAGTGAGGCTAGATACTCCGGAAGGTTAAACACCTCCTTCCTATGTTCCTTTATTAGCTTTAATGAAGCATTGTACAATATATTCTTATTTTATACTACTACTACTACTAGTAGTAGTAATTATATACATTGTATATACACGGCATTAACTCAAAGTGACAGAACTAATGATACTAGACTAGTATACCAAGATGGAATGTAAAAGTCAAGTTTAAATGCATGACTTCCGTAAACAGAACAATATAGCAAACACTCGATCAATTGTAATAGATATTTACAATGAAACTGATTTAACTTTTTGTTATGACTTTATGACGGCCATCTAACTGTCGAATTTTCCCCGTAGTATTGTACTCATCATGTTGACATATTGTTTTCCCATAATGTATTATATTGAACTTCCTGAATTTATACCATTAATCTCTTAGCATCAGGGTTTGCTATTGTACCGCATGATGCACATAAACCTTAGGTGCGGAACGATTTTTTTCAATTTGAAATGAAATTGTATCAGTTTGCGTTTTCACATACAATTTGAATATTTCCAAAAACTTGGTCACAAACATTAAAAATATTGATCACGTGGTACATTGACGAAGTCAACATACAGATGCATAGCTGACATTCTTTGTGTAAATAATCCTAAATGGTCAGATTATGTGGATGTCATCTATCCTAGTGAGCTGATATAAAAGAAACGACTGATTCTTCAAGTCCTGCTTTATATTTAGACAGTACCTCAATATGACGCCTATGAAATTGTACGACAAACGTGATGACATCAATTTTCCCTTTTTATGCATCAATATACCTGTTTCTCCTGTTCATGATGTATTAGTTCTACAGTTAATACGCTATAGTAGAGCTTGTTCCGACTACGGGAAATGCAACGAAGGAAGCTTACAAATAAATTGTTGACGCAAATATATTGCATGTCTAGCCTTATCAAGGCTCTCAAAAAGTTTAACGGTTGTCATAACAGTATTGTTGATAAATATGATGTCTCTGTATCCAAAATTATCCTGGATATATTTGATGTCCCATAGTCCCTTTCATTTCCAAATTCATTACACACGTATCGGGTGAAGCCAGCAAAACAGAATGGACTTACCTTTCTGGAGCATCGGCCTCATTTTCCTATCGGAAGGTCACGTGTTTAACCTAATTTACTAGCTTCAGAGTTTTTACCTTGCTTTAGTATATTGGTTTAGGCATTGGTTTGTATGTTTTTTTCAAAATATATTTTATACAACTGATTCTTCAAGTTAATATTTAGACTAATACCTTAATTATAACTAAAGGCGACATTCCAAGCTGTATATATGACAAACGTGATGACTTTAATTTTTCTATTGTCAAATTTCCTTTTGTATGCAACATGCTGTGTGCTGCTTATGGTGTGTTTGTTTCACAATTAATGCCCTCTGGTAGCGCCTTTTCACACTACATGGACTTTATACTACAGAGCAAGCTGGTTACAAATAAATTGATGACTTGGGAATATTGCAAGCCAAGGCTTATCACGGCCCTCCATAGGCGTAGGAGGGTTTTTAATATGGGGGGGGGGCAAACCGAATCTATGTCTTATATCACTAGAAGGGGGTTTTACCGGAATAATTGCGAAAATCCGGAATAGTTAGACACTTTCCGTAATCTTTGGAAGAATCCGGAATCTTTAGATAAAAATCCGGAATAATAAGTCAAAATCCGAAATAATTAGGCAAAATCCGGAATAATCAGACAAAATCCGGAATAATCGGTCAAAATCCGGAATAATTAGGCTATATTTTTTACGGTAAATTTTCCGGAATCTTTAGATTCCGGATTTTGTCTGATTATTCCGGATTTTGTCTAATTATTTCGGATTTTGCCTAATTATTTCGGATTTTGATTTATTATTCCGGAAAACGTCCAATTATTACGGTAAAGTATTTTAAAAATTTAAATTTTCAATTCGCGCCATTTCGTCGTTTTCACCAACGTGCAAATAGTCGCACTTTCAAGAAAACTGTGTAAGGGGAAAAAAATACCTAAAACTATCTATCACTAAGCTCTGAACAGCAGTTGACAGGCTTTCCGTACGAACGCATGTGCGCATGCGCGGATTTATCGTGTTGATACCGTGCTGAAGCTAACAAAGATTTATGAAGGATTAACTTTAACTTCTTACTAAAGTATTGAAATATTAAAAACATTAATTTATTCCTCATATCATGAAAAAGTAAAAGTTTGATGTTTTTAATTCATTTTATTTAGAGATTTTGGGACTTTTTACGTTTGAATTTTTTAAGATTTCAATATAGATAAAGAGGGTAATATAAATTAATTTAATAAGCTTTTGGGGCTACTTAACTTTTATTTAAAAAAACAGATTTTTACGTAAGAAATTAATTTATATAGACGGAGTTATATGACATGATACCTATGATAAACTGATACAGGTATGTGGATAAAATAAAATAAACGGCTTCATTCATTTATATGCCTACCATTTATATCTACTTGCATCACTTAAAATAGTTAATTTCTACAAATATGCAGTGGCGGATTCAGCGGGGGTTGGGGGGATTGTCTCTCACATCGCAAATTGTCACTCAATCAGTGGACCACTGGTTAATTATCCGCGTACAGGTATAAGGTGATGATGTAATGTGCCAGTTCGCTGAGGCATGAAAGAATTCAGGTAGTACTGACCAGTCTAAGTGATAATGTTATTTACCTGATCGCTGAGGCATGAAAGAAATCAGTAGATGACGTTAATTAGGAATACTAAGAGACTTCGGTCTTGTAAAAAAACTGAATTGTAAACATGATCGTTATCAATACTCCAAGTGTAATTCTTATTCGAGGAAAGATTCCATAGAGAATGTGATTTCATTAATCATACGTGAATTATTTAATTTGACTTTTCAAACAAAAGGACATGACCCAGAGAGAGAGAGAGAGAGAGAGAGAGAGAGAGAGAGAGAGAGAGAGAGAGAGCTAATTCAGAATATTACATTTTTAGCACACGATTATCATGTTTGTATACTTTTATAGCGCGAATAAAAGCCCCAATTTTTATACATTAAAAAAATTTATTTGGTTTAAATAAAAAAAAATCAGTCTCTATTCGTCCGTTTGTCGGCTTTATGAAACTAATCCATCTAAATTGATCAGTGTTCTTTTCTGATGACGGGATTCTTGTGTGTCGCACCTGTCATATACCATTTTTTAAAATTTAATCAAAAACTACATTCAAAAAATGGTATTGTCCATACCATATACCATTTTTTGAATGTATTTTTTTTTATTAAATTAAAAAAAATAGTATATGACACACCTTTAATACACAATGCTGAAACTGACTAATTAGTCATTTTAAAACTAATAATATAATAACATTAACTTGAAAGTACAGGAGAGGTAGGAGACCTACCAGGAGACCTACCACTTCGGTAGCAGCCAGCATAATTGGTAGAGTGCTCGCTCCGTAAATGGGAGGTCGCAGGTTTTGTCCCGCGGTCAGACCCAAGACTTGAAAAAGGGTAGTGACTGTTCGCTCGGCATTAGAAATGAAAGCGGGTCTTTCGGACAAACCTTAAAAACCGAGGCTCCTTGTCACTGCAGACATGGCACGATGAAAAATCCTTACTCATAATGCCACCAGCGCAAAGCACAGGTAAATTATTCTGCAACTACACCTGCAGTTGGTGATGTCTCGATAAAAGTGAAATATTCCTGACTTGGACGTTAAACCCCCTTAATTAATGATCAATCAGACACAGGTCCGGGATTCAAACAAAGATATTTTCCACTCATGAGCGTGAAGTTTATCAACCCGACTGAATCACCCTGACCACCAGATCACGTCCATCCATTATCGACCAAATTAAATAAAAACACTGGTATCCCTCAGAAGGATCGACGTATCGATCTACCATTTCCAAGGGGCCAACAACCTCTCTTTAATAACACAATAAAGAGTCGGTCTGGAAATGCGTTGCACGACTACACCCCGATAGATAAAGATAAAGAGACTGACACGACAAGTTACCGACGGCGACGAATTTCGACAGTACAGTTTCTGACTCATTGACACTCATAGACTCCTGTCAGTCTGTCGTCAATGTTAAAATTTTTGAAAAAGGCTGATTAGTTCTTTAACTCGCTTACATCCACTTTGAATGTAAGGTAAGAAGGACGTACGACAGGGTTCTAGATGCAAAAAATCGCATCATATGTAATGAAAAAGCGGAATTTTTAAGGGAAAACATGCCTCAGATCTTCCTAGGAGATCGCGTCTTCAGCGCGAAGTTGTGCCACCCCCCCCCCCTTTCAACAAAACTCTGGATCCGCCCTGATATGTTTAAATTCAAAATTCTTTCATTATAATATTTTCAGACAACATAAAAAATAGAGGGCTCACATTTATTTATTATTTATTTATTTATTTATTTATTTATTTATTTTATTTTTTTTTTTATTTCAATAGTGGCAATTTGACTACTAGTCGTTAAAATTAAAAAGGTGTAAATCAGAGACATATAATAAACGTATCACGGTTACTAATTAATTATCATCGGCATACTTCACAAACAACATACGTAACTATTGATAACCGAAGCAAATTCAACCCCCTTTAACCGTGGCAGACGATTGGTATATTCTACGTGACAAATTTACCGGTATGGTGTTAATCTCATTAATTACCTACTAGATTTCTTCTTCCCAATCTCAATATGATAGAGAGGGAGAGGGGTTTAGTAACGGAGAGAAGACTACTGTATCTTTGAATTCAAGTAAATAAATAAATCAATAAATAGGGAGAGGGGGTTAGTAACGGAGAGAAGACTACTGTATCTTTGAATTCAAATAAATAAATAAATAATAAATAAATAAATAAATAAATAAATAAATAAATAAATATGATAGAGAGGGTTAGTGACTGAGAGAAGACTACTGCATCTTTGAATTACACATGTCAGTTTTTAAGCTGTCATGATTTAAGATTTCTTATTTTATGACTTCGCGGTTAAGAAACTTGTAAATAAATAAATAAATAAATAAATAAATAATAAATAAATAAATAAATAAATAAATAAATAAATAAACCACCATTCCACCAAGTAAAACTAGTAAATCTTTCTGCACTATCGTCTTCATGTGAAGATCCTTGGATCTAATTAAAAAATTATTCCCTGAACTGATTAAGTTGTATATGGAGAGAGAGATCGTTTTGTCAATCAGAACTTTTTCCACAAACAAACGTTTATAAATTTGTCAATATTGCATGATTTTATAATCGTAGAAGAGGTCACATTTAATTAGTCATTTCGTACCATAACCCTTTCGTATCATGACCATTTCGTACCCAAATTTACCATTTTGTACCCAACTCTGTCCATTTCGTACCATGCCATATGACCATTTCGTACCCAGGTACCATAACCATTTCGTACCATGACCATTTCGTTCCCAAATTTTGCATTTCTATACGTTAACCACTACGTAGTGCCAGCAATGGTGATAAGATCTGGAAAGCAAGAACCTAAATTTATCGATGAACACGCCTGCTGCATGATCTGTAATAATTTTATTATGTAATTAGTATAATCTGATAATTAATCAATAGTGTGGTCCCGAACGCCTAACCTTACTAGAGATGGGGATTAAGGGGCCTTTTCAAGGGTGTTTGACCTGTAATTTTACCTATAATTTACCTTTTCAAGTTCGAGTTCTATATTACCTGTATTTTAATGTCGTAACAATTATTTTTAATTATTTATTGTTATCCCCATTTAATTCTGTATCTTAACTAATTATATAACAGAACATGTGAACGAACATTACATAACCATGAACAGAAACAATTAAACTGTGAAAATTAATAACTATTTACACTATTATTTATACAGCATATATATAGTAAGAAATTATGGGTTTTAGAGTATCCGCGGATCGTGTAAATCAAGCATTCAAGGTTCATACAGGGTATTAAGAAAATAAAAATCATCACAGCCAAGTGGTTATGTAATCGATAATTTTATCCGGGTGAAAATGTGTCCGGGAGGATATGCTTTCATGGTAAAATCTATCAGGTGGAATAAATATCATGGCTTATCCGTAAAATATTGTATATGAACAATATTTACTTGCATGGATCAAAGAAAATATAACCCTACGAAAATATCTCATGTGGATAAAATAAACCATTCAATGTACATTATTTCGAAATTATCTACACTCGAAACGATGATATAAATATAAATCTACTGTATTTTTTCTTCGTGGAAGTATAATAAATATTTAAGTTGTTCCTATTTACAAAGGACGAATTGAATTATAATTAAATATTATATATTTTATTTATCGTAGTTTAGAAAACTAAATACATTTAAAACATATACATAGGCACGGTGAACACCATACCGGCAAATTAAAAATGGCGGCTGATCGAGGGCGGAACATTTATTACAAGTATTTGTAAGGTATTTTTTCCCCTTACACATATTCATTGAAAGTGTGACTATTTGCACGTCGGTGAAGAAAGACAAAATGGCGCGAATTGAAAATTTAAATTTTTTAAAATAGTTTACCGTAATAATTGGACGTTTTCCGGAATAATAAGTCAAAATCCGAAATAATTAGGCAAAATCCGAAATAATTAGACAAAATCCGGAATAATCAGACAAAATCCGGAATCTTTAGATTCCGGAAAATTTACCGTAAAAAATATAGCCTAATTATTCCGGATTTTGACCGATTATTCCGGATTTTGTCTGATTATTCCGGATTTTGCCTAATTATTTCGGATTTTGACTTATTATTCCGGATTTTTGTCTAAAGATTCCGGATTTTTCCAAAGATTAAGGAAAGTGTCTAACTATTCCGGAATTTCGCAATTATTCCGGTAAAACCCCCTTCTAGTGATATGTCGTACGCATGTACGACCTCGTGGCACGAGGCGGGGAGAGTATGTGAGGGGTGCTAAACCCCTCGCATAGGTTATGGTCCGGGGGGCCTCCCCCGGAAAATTTTCAAAACTAAGTCCTGTCTAGACGCATTTTCAATGTATTGTGCATCGTTTTGATAGGTTTAAAATACTGTGATATCAAGGTTATATAAAATAACCGTATGACACAAGTTCCATAATCACCCTCTCATTGGAGATGGATATCAGAGGCTGATCCAGAATTTTAGAAAGGGGGCGTATAATGTGAGATTTGAAGGCGCCAACCTTCTAGGGGGTTCGAAAAATCATGCATTCTGGTGCAATCTGAGCTGAACAATATGTATTATTAGCGACATAAAGGGGGGGGGTGCGTATTCCCCCTACGCCCCCGCTGAATCCGCCACTGGATATGGGGTACCCCGGAAAATGTTGACGCCCTTTTACAAGTATAATGATGAAATTGATAATTGATTGGTTACCAGATGGACATTTCCTGTTAAAGCTCTTGTTTTTTTTTCTTTTTTTTAGCATGATACAAAATTTCACACAATATATTGCGGGGGCCTGGCCCCCCCCCCTTCTCTGACATTGGGGAGCCCGGTCCCCGCTGCCCCCCCTGCTCCTACGCCTATGCCCTCCAAAAGTTTTATGGATATGATCACAATAATGATAAGTATGATATCTCTGTATCTAAATTTACCCTGGATATATTTGACATCCCATAGTTCTATGTTCCTTTCATACTCAATTTTGATTTCACACGTGATGGATGTAGCTAGCTAAACATGAGTTGCTAACTTTTCCAGAGCACCCGGCCTCACTTCCCTGCTACAAATTTACTTTTTTTACCTTAATTTGCCATTTTTTTTAGTTTTTACTTTGCTGGACATAAACCGGTATATTTGTTTTTGACATAATGGTTTATAGAATAAATGAGTAACATTGCGATATATTCATAAGTCTTAAGGTTCCACAATGATAATAAGTAGTCAGGGATGGTTTTGTAGCGAGTCGTAAAAATTAACAAAGGGAAACAGTAATTATAGATTGGTGTGACGGTGAAATTAATAGTTATATCTTATCAGGCTCTTCAAAAGGTTTAATATCCATCATTACAATATTGTAGTTGGTTGAGATAATGTCTCCATATCCAAACTATAATGGGTATATTTGACGTACCATGCTCCCGTAATCCTTTTGTTCTCGGCTTTGATTTTACAAGTTACCGGTTTAGCTAGCTGCTTAGAATGTGTTTACCTTTCCTGAGCACCCTGTCTCACACCCCTGATAAGTTCATGTTTTTCAACTTATTTTGCCACGGTTGTTTTAATGATTTAGTCTGCGTTTTGATTGTGATTTCGACACGAAACGGTTTGTTTTTCAATACACGGAATAAACAACAATCGTAATAGTGATATGCGCACTTTTAAAACCGAACTGGGACCAGGCTAAAACGACAAGGTTTAATTTTGAAAAAGTAGCTTATCATTGTTCAGTAATTCTTTCAAACACAATTTACAAAAAGCGAGTATTTAAAAATTGGTACATACTTGTTTATATAACGTGAAGAAAATAACAGACTTTCAATTTTAACATGACACTTATTTTAAAACTAAGTCGTTTATAAATTCTGCATATAAACTGTGTTAGCTATGTATACAACTGAATAATATTTGAGAAAAAAATCCGGTTGCGTGTTAAATGTACCCAGGTGCTGGAATATGACTTGCAGGTGCGAGATAGAAGGGAACTATTTACACAGGTGTTAAGGTCATAAACACTGAATGTAACTTAATAATGTTTGTTATTTTTCGGAATGTCAAATCCTATATTCTACTATGTTAGGGATTAAAGTGGATTTAGGATTTATAATGATTGTCACGTATTTATGTGCAAGACATGCAGTTAGTTTTGACTTTTAGATTAGATTGATTCAGTAATATTGTAATATTTCAGTTATGTCATCATGATGTGATGCGTATTATTGCGTGATCAGGTGCGGAGTAGGTCTATAGTTTAAACGTAAATTTACTTCTTACACTCAAGTCGCTAGTTTGCCTTCACAACATATAGTGGCAGACCATGTTAACAAGTAAAACAATTGCTAATTTCAATTTAATAAATGCCAAAGATTCGACTGTCTGACATTGCGTACGAGATACGAATTATAATAATAATGTATTAAGTTTGACTATACTTTCTACATTTTTATTTGCTAAACCTGTTTAAATTTCGCAGCACTAGACATGCGTTTCGGAATGCCATTCCTTATCAGTAATGATCAAACCAAAATTGTGGAAATCCAAATATTTTCAACATGAAGAAGTGAGAGAAATAAAATGACAAAATTTGATATTATCAAATCCACCTACCGTAATATTTTAAACGATAAAGCATAGCTCATGTTTTTTTTTTCAGTTTGACCAAACCAAAATCCCAAAGCAAAGTAAATACTTGAAGCTGGCAAATTATGTTAAGCAATGTTTATCTTACAATACAATGCATTGCCTCATGTGTTAACGATATACTCGGGAATGCTTATGATACCTAGTTAGACGGTTTGGGACCCTTTATAGTACAGAGTAAACATTTGCTCCGATGTTCGTCTAACTTGTTTAGCTGTTTCAGTATTAACTATCGTTTTCTTGGCTGCGTTGCCCGATTCCATGTTTTTCAGTTCTACTCTAAATCAGTTGATTTATTACCATTGTGAGAGATCTGTAATATGTGTAAAACGGTCCTAACGTAAACGTTTAACAGCCGAATGTGTTTCCAGTTTAAAACACCAAGGACATCTATATCGTAAAGGCTTCCGATAAAAAAACACCGTTATCCAATCAACCAAACAATCGAGTCTTAATTTCCATATTTTTAGGGATATTTTTTTTCAAATTTCGCAAGATTGGTAGTTGCAAAATTGTTCATGCTTAATGAACGACACTACTGCATTACATTTTTTTTCAATTTATTATCTGTTCGTCCGAAGTCGGGAGGCTTAGTCCTGTGTTATTTTCCTATATCATTCATTTGTTGTTATAGTGTCCTTGGTTGTTTAAGTATCGCTAAGTACGTTGATCATCGTTACAAATTGCTATGGATACCAAAGTACGTTTCTTGTGTATTTGATATTTTCAGGTCAGCGATTCAAAATAACACGATTTCCACATTTATGCACCAGGTTGTAAAGTTCTCGGACAAACAATGTTCGTGCATTATATGTATGTATGTTGCATCACAAGGGAAGTAATTCTTGTACTCAAAGCGCTGACCATGTAAATGTCTTGTGACAAGCAGTTTTCGAAAGTATTTTCAGTATTGTTACTGGAAGTACCTTTTTCCATGCAAAACTTACGTAGTGTTGATTAATTAAATTAATTATAACTTTAGAGAAAATATTATAGTTAGTTTTTAATATTTTTTATCATTTCAGCAATATGCCAATTCCCTCTGAAACTATTACACAAGAACAAAGAGCAGACAACGCTATCAGATGGAAATTCAATCTCTTGGATAAAAACAGAAATTCTGTAAGTATAACTGTATATAATAAACAACATAAGTATCACCATTGCTTGCTGAGTTTAAGTTTGGAAAATGATTAAATTGAAGTATAAACTGTGAAATTTATAACTAGTAACTAGTATGTGGTATGTAGTACATAAACAAAACGTGAAATTATGCGAAATTACATATATACCAAAGGTCAAATATTGATTTTAGTTCAACTGGATATAGCCAGCTATGAAGCCAATTCTTTAAATTTAAATCTCTATGTCGAATATAAGAATAGAACCGAATTTGACAAGGGACAATCAAATTTGGCTTTGAAAGTCCTTGGTGATGCAGATAGCAATTTTTTTCATCTTCACCAAATTGAATGACATTTATTGTGAAACATCTTTAGTAAGTACATATTTAAACTTGCGCCTGGCATGGCTGGCTGATATTTAAAATGCAAAATAAAGTGCCAGTTAGGCTATACGGGTCTTATTGGGCCTTTTTGTTTGTATTTTGTTTTACATAGAATGTTTTTTTCCAGATTTTAGAAAGAAAAGAACTGAAACATTTTAGAAAGAATTTACCAAAGAAAAAGGATACACGGAAATGTAGTCGGAACTTTATACGATATTGTGACGAGAATGGTGATAGAAAAGTGGCCCAGGAAGAATGGCTAGAGTGTACAAGTATTAATTGTAAGTTATTTCCATATTTCTTCCTTTGTTTTATGCCAATGAATATATGAAATATTTATTAAAAATATAGAAAACGTGGTCAAATATACAAAATCATTGTTTTCCGAATCTAAAAAGTCAACCATGTCATATGTATATACTTGTTATTGTACTAAAGCCAATTATTGCAGCATGAAGAAGCCATTGTGATAACAAAACTAATACTTAGTCTATTGTTACTAAGTATTGTCTGCAAATGGGACAATATATGTTGTTAGCACAAATCCGGCGTTTCGATATTTTGATCCAACTGTTAAGATATTCTTTTTTCACATTCAGCGGCGAGGTATAATTTGATTGGTATGTTTATTTTTTGATACCCTCAACTTTTTATGCTTGCTTGCTAGGAATTGAAGTTTTGTAAAATTAATTTATTACCTGGTTCAATTTCCAGTACAATCTTATTTTCAGTAAAACAGATGAAATAAAAATATTTACAATACTTAAAAATAGACTACTGAATGGACTCTGTTTTGAAGACTCGGTTTATTACTTTTTTAAACAAACATATTTCAGATTTTATGAAAATTAAATAACTATGTTCGCGGTCGTCTGCGATTTATTTGCAGACATAAATTGTGTTAGTGACCTTAGAGTCTGGAATATAACGTCTAGTTGACGCAGTAAAGTGTTCCTACCAATAAGTACAAAATCTAGCAGAAAAACAGTTGTTCAGTCATATATATTTTTTAATTTTTTTTTTATTTTTTCAGACAATGCCTCACATTTACCAACAAGAAGAGGGAGAAATCCTTTCAGTGACATATTGAACCCCAGTTAACATACAGTATTACACAGTCAAACAACAAGAGAGAGAGAGAGAGAGGGACGAGTCGTCATAATCGACGTCAGTCTTATTTGGATGCGGGAAGAAGCAACGATTTATTTATATTGGATTATTTATCACTGGAAATGCCTGCATTAGGAAAAATGAGTGATAACTTGTTTTTTATTTAATATCGTGTTGGTAACCAACTATATCAGTGGTACTCAAACATTATAACATGTGTCTGTGATCACAATAATAGCGGTTTAGCTTTAGAAGTCCCATCATCCAAATATAAAACATTGATCCAATTCTAGTTAGGAGGATACTTAATTCCTTTGGATGCTAGAATAAACCAGATCATGTTATGCTTGTATTATAAACACAGTGTTAACTTTAGATAAATTAAGTTTTTGTTATAAACATTTATTGTTACAAATATCTGCTATCATATTCATTATTAATAATTCATGGATCATTTAGTTCAACTTTTGAAAACCAGCTGAGTTACAGGTAAGATTGGCGTGTATGCCAGGTCTGTTTTACCAATAGACTAGAGACAAATCTTACATATGCATCGGTTAGTTTTATTATACTAAGAAAAGGTTATTTTGTTTTGTAAAAAGGTTTTTTATGTAAAACTTTGTTAGTTTTTCATTGATATAAATTATCATCAAAGATAGAACAGCGTGTCCTTTAACGACGGCCAATATTTCAAAGTGGTTTTATTTTTGTTTGAAAAAGTTCCGAAAATTAGCTTAGCAGAAGACGCCATAAAAATCAACCAAAATCTGTATCATCTCCGGTTTGTTTAGAGATGTCCATCTAGTCATTTAAAACAGCACAAAATGCCCTGTACCATATGTGACCAGATGCATCCCAGTAATGCTGTATTATGCGGTATTATAAAGGTTTAAACAAATAGTAATAAAATAATTATAAAGACTCCACGTTGGACCTCAAATAGCACTGGTCCCGGTTTCACAATCATTCCTTAGCTAAGATTTCTCTTAACTTAAATTGAACAAATTTTGGTAACTTTTTTTTGGAACTACTGATAAATAATTTTTCCAAACTAAATGCAAATGTTTTAATCTAGAAATTATCTTAAAATTCACACCTTAAATTCCCGAATATGTTGAAAATTAACAAAATTATAAAGATTTTAAATTTTGTAAAATTTAAGCTAAGGAATGATTGGGAAACTGGGGTCAGATAGGGACAGATCCTGGTGTGAGAAAGTTTGTCAGTTCGCATGCAAAAGGTAAGTGGATTTCTCAAGGTACTCATAGTTCCTCCGCTGTCTTAGACCTGACAGCCTTAATATAAGCGAAAGAATCTTGACTACGGCTAAAAACTCTTATACTCTACAAAGAAATGACAGTAATAAAAAGGTTAAGTTCTGTTAGTTCGTGTATAAACTGTATATCGGCACAGACTAAAGCTCAACGAATCCATTAAAAGCGGGGTATATTTTATAAGAGGTGTAAGTACACATAAAATATGGATATCTAAAATGAACGCCCAATCTTAGAAATTTTAACTATAGTTTTGATCACTAGCAAATTGGTTATAAACATTTAAAGAGAACAAGTTGCATTACGAACTTTGTCATGTTGATATCCCTATGGTAGTTTGTAGGAAGCTTGCGTCGTATGTGGGAGATCGGTTTTCGAAAGCCGATAGTGTCTAACCTAGACTTGAAAAAATAATGACTGTTCTTTCACCAAGCACTCGATATTTAGAATTTCTGGCACTTCACCTATAGCTGGTGACGTCTCTATATAAGTGAAATATTTTTGACTGGGACGTAAAACCTCATTCAATCAATCAATCAATCGATCTGTCGTGTTCATATACACAAAAAACCCAATTGGATTGGAGTTTGTATTTTTTCATGTTATTGGTTGGATATAACCAGAAAGTAGAACTTTTTCTTGACATTTTTTCCATAATAAATAATTGAGTAAAGTCAGTCAACGGCTTTGAAAAATACTTGTCACTGCTTGAGGAATCTATTTAAGAAGCAAAGTGGAGTGATATTAAGTTGGGTGGTCTAAGACTCAGTATCGGCTATTCTTTTGATGGCTAAGGTCACTTAAAGACAAAGGATGTGAGTTCAAACGCATTGCTGCTCCGGAGATTTCAGACGTGGTTTGTATTTGTTGTCCAAACTTATGCCAATCAGGCAAGACCTTAAAATCGAATATACAAAAAGAATCTTCATTTTTTATTGCCACAATCGAGTTTTAAAAGGTCTGGCAACTTCACATATTGCTGGTGACATTTCAATATTAATTAAGTAATACTGACTTGAAAGTATAACTATTGTTATTTTGGCAATTGCTACTTTTGAAAAATGCTATGAAAATCTTAAGAGCCAAAGGGCATATCACAAATAAGAATAAAAGACGTGTAGATCGCAAGTTCTGAGAACAATGCAATTAGCTGAAGTGTTGAATGAAAAGGTTCCAAAAGAAAGGAAAAGGAAAACGTAAGAAGATAGACCAGATTGTTGAAATATCGTCCCAAAATGTTTAAAATCAGACAGTTTTTTATATCATTTTTTACTATATTTATTACTTCTTGTGAGAAAACATTTCATCGTGGTCTTGACCACCATGACTGATCTAAAACGATATAAGTATTGACATCCTAACGGTAACGGTAACTTTAGCAGTGTAAGTGACACTTTGAGAAACACCAATCAAGTTGCAATTTACATAAGACAAAAACTCGTTTTCAGCTTGTGAAATATTGACTCCTCCTGATGCCAATAATTTTGTTCAAGGGACTGGATTCTTTTGTTGGTATTAGATCAATGGTGGCAATCTATGCAATTTTCATGAGCGAAGTGAAATAACGATTGGGGTAATCTGTTCGGAGATGATTGAGGAAACCAAAGTACCTGAAGGAAACCACCAAACCTTGTCAAACTAGGGTCTGTCTTGGGTGATGAGAGGCATTGTGATACATAAGTGTGTGTTTTAAAATAGACCACTCGGCAAAAAAGGCCTTGCACTTTTAAAGGGCAACAGGTCGAACGCAAGACCTTTGAGGCAATGTGTAAGTGAAATGGAATTAGGAACCACACACATTGACTGACAAACATGTCTCAATATTTTAGGTGATCCTGCCACCACTTGATAAATTTGTGAAATCTCTGATAACTTTTTAACACAGGTACAAAAAATGTAACACAGATGCACTTATGACAACTTGACACATTTATAAAATGTACATCTTTATATACAGGTCTGTTCATACAGATAATTACATAACACATTATCGAACACCATTCACGATTCTGAAATAAAAAATACAAGATTTATAAAACTCTGCAAGATAAAATCAACATTTATTTAACTATTATATATACAAAAACAGAACAAATATTTTACAATGAATAAACAGAGGCATAAGTCAAACTTGGTTGATAACTGATCCTTTTCCTGCTTAACTGCTATCCTTATTCTGTTATTGTCAGCGGAGACATTCTATTAAAAGTTATACAAGACAGAAGATTGATGAACCAGACCAGCTTATTATTATGCCTACTAAACTGAATACCTTGGTTTTGATTGGAGATATTCATCTAGTCTGTCATTATAAAATATATTAACAATGGTGTCTGATTATTAGCTGTTTCAATTTAAGTTACAACAATAATATTGAACATTAAGTACAAATCAAAAACAAACATAACAATCAATGTCCAAATCATAGTTTCATTAATTAGACAAATTAAGTAAACAACATGAAGTGAGGCCAGGTGCTTCAGAAGGGTAAGTACTTCCTATTTATCTAGTTACACCCTTGGATAATTTTTTTTTAGAAGTAACTACATGCATCTGGAAACCAAAAGATGATGTGAATAATATAATAAACTTACTTACGAAAAAATATAATTATTTGTATTCTGTGGATGGCCACCATGTTTCTTTTTGTCTCCTGTCTAAATTTCTGAAAATGTACCCATTTAATTAAATTTAATGTTTACAAAAATTACAGTAGAACTATTCAAAGGAAGATAACTTGAGTTCAATAAATAGAACCAATTATGTATATATGCCCTTTATATTTAAGCCATTGGTATGGATTGTGTATTTATATTGCTAACAAGTACAATTTAAAATACAACTTCAATCAGAACAACTGATATATTGTACAATCTTTATCCATTTTCATATTGTTCCTGTAGCAATTAAAAGCCTATTCCATGATAAGATCATTACCCTGAACTTACAATGGTTTTGGTGATAAAAACTGCTACAATACATGAACAATTAAAGTCTTTATTGAAATATCTTCAAAATTAGCAAAACAAACCACAAAGATTAAAAAAGGTTAGGATCTTGACTTTTGAATTTTACACTGTAATGTCAGATATTTAAAAAAAATTGTCAAACTGAAAAAAAATCCATATCGGGGGCGGATCCAGGATTTTTTGAAAGGGGGGGTTGAGAACTATCCAGGATTTTTTGAAAGGGGGGGGGGGGGTTGAGAACTATACAGGATTGTTTTTAAAGGGGATGAGAATTATATAAATGCTAGATGCGAGCGCCAAAAGGCGCAAGCTTTCAGAGACGATGGGTCTAGGGCCGATGGGGGCCAAGAAAATAATTTTAATCAGTCAATATCATACTCTCTCTCTCTCTCTCTCAAATTTTTCAAAGGGGGGGTTGCAACCCCCGCAACCCCTCCCCTAAATCCGCCACTGCATATGATCATCTTTTTATATAAATTAGACAAGACATAGTAATATAAGTAATTTTGCAAAACTTAAGATATGAACAATCTATAGACTTACAAAATCCAAATATCATATCAGATTTTAATTACTTGTACAGAAAATGGTTCTTAGTGAGTGTTAAGACAAATGACCCACTTTAGGACCTTTGTCTATGGATCAAACATACATGTTATTTCTTTTTTTTTTTGGTTAATTTAGACAGCCCTCACTGACTGAGTTTCACTAAAATATGCACACTAGTTTTAGAAAAATCAGGTGTATGTGATACATGGACACACATATGCATACTGGCGTAACTTTTCAGTCAGGATGACCTAAAAAACATGAAATCAACAAACTTTTGACTTAGAGTCTTAGAGTATTGAAATAGCACAAACATTGTGCCAATCTCATTTATTGTGACAATTTAAACAACCCTTACTGACTGAGTTTCACTAAAATATGCACACCAGTTTTGGAGAAACCAGGTGTATGTAATACAAATGCTGTCATAACCTTTCAACTTTTAATCCCTATGTCAGCCAAAATCCAATTAAAATTGAATTGTATCCATACTTATGAATTCTGTAATTTTGTAATTGCTAAGTAATTTACATAATTATTGAAATATACAATAGATATAAAACACTAAATGAAAAACCACAAGATTAAAATGCAGTGTGAACCAACAATATTGCGAATTTAATGCCATGCACAATTTCTGGTCTGTCACATTTTCTGAGAACATAATTACTGATATTTCTTGGTAATAATACAACCTGTCATTTTAATTAATCTTGGTTGTGTGTTATAGATGTGGATTGTCAATGAAAATTATGTAACATTAAAATGCATCATAATTATGACAACAGCCAGGTGTTTCCATACATGGAGAGAACATCTACTATTTAATTTTCTGGCAAATTTTTCATTGTTAGACTTACAAGTCTTCTTGTCTTTGAAATTCCTCCATTGTAAGCTTCTGTGATGCTTCTTTCATCTGTATTCCTCTCCTGATAAAACAAATGTACATGGATATTTTGATTGCAATAAAAATAACACTTACTCTTAATAATTGAAACTGGAACTCACAAGAAGAGTTGAAGCAATTTATTTACATTATTATGGTATAACATAGCGAAGAACAGGCAAAGATTGCATTACGGCCTTATGCCGAAGTTATGCGCCTTCTGGTGAGGAGAGCATTAAGGTTAAGGTAAGGATTATGGTATAGCGTAATAAATGCTGGTTAGAAAAAAATGTCAGCCAAAATCCAATTAAAATTGAATTGTATCCATACTTACCAACTCTGTGATTTTGTAATTGCTAAGTAATTTACATGATTATTGAAATA
This sequence comes from Anadara kagoshimensis, assembly GCA_021292105.1. Classification (NCBI taxonomy): domain Eukaryota; kingdom Metazoa; phylum Mollusca; class Bivalvia; order Arcoida; family Arcidae; genus Anadara; species Anadara kagoshimensis. Next base: position 2,858,691 of record CM037858.1, read on the forward strand.
TACAATAGATATAAAATTCTAAACGAAAAACCACAAGATTAAAATGCAGTGTGACCAACAATATTCCAAATTTAATGCCATGCACAATTTCTGGTCTGTCACAATTTGAGAACATAATTAGTGATTCTTGGTAATAATAAACCTGTCCATTTTAATTAATCTTGGTTGTGTGTTATAGATGTGGATTGTCAATGAAAATTATGTGTAACATTAAAATGCATCATAATTATGACAACAGCCACGTGTTTCCATACATGGAAAGAACATACGTACCGGTAATTTAATTTTCTGGCAACATTTTCTTAAATACAAAAACAAATCGGTATAGTTTTTGCTTTATATGTTAGAAATGATTTAATAATTCATTGTTAGACTTACAAGTCTTCTTGTCTTTGAAATTCCTCCATTGTAAGCTTCTGTGATTCTTCTTTCATCTGTATTCCTTCCTGATAAAACAAATGTACATGGATATTTTGATTGCAATAACCTATAACACTTACTCTTAATAATTAAAACTGGAACTCACAAGAAGAGTTGAAGCGATTTATTTACATTATTATGGTATAACATAGCGAAGGACAGGCAAAGATTGCATTACGGCCTTATGCCGAAGTTATGTGCCTTCTGGTGAGGAGAGCATTAAGGTTAAGGTAAGGATTATGGTATAGCATAATAAATGCTGGTTAGAAAAAAATATTAAAAAGCAAAGTTTTATCATGCATGTACAGTCAACTCTGTAACAAGTAAACCTAGAATAATCCTTCTCATGGATGTATTCTGCTGAGGAGCCCATAATTTCCTGCATTGAACTTTTTTCTTTATAATTTTAGGATGGATATCACTATAAAACAACGATTTATGAAGATAAAATCATACGTAATGGAATACTTTTTTCGATATGATCATGCAAACATACATGTACCCCTACTTCGACAATTTATATTATAAGTTATACAGGGTTTTGAAAGGTTACACAGCCCCATGTACCCTGTCAAAGATGTATGTACCATGAGCCACAGGCTATATTGTTGTCATATTATACTACTTCTTATATCAATCTACAAGAACTAGTGTTATATTTATGTTTTATATGACAAAATGGTATTTTAGATGAAATTATTGAAAGGAGTAAATGAAATTTATTTTGCTATATAATAAAAGGGTTATTGAACCGATATTGTGAAATATTGTCCCATGTTGACTCGACATGTGCACTAGCAAGCTCATGCAAATGTCGAGTCAACTCGGGACAATATTTCAAAATATCAGTTCAATAGCCCTATAATTATTATTTGTCGTACTACTTCAATTTCATGCTTGGTCACAAAAATAATTTACACAGATTGTATATAACAAATACAAACGAACAGCTCACCTGAATCGAAAAAATAATAATATAAAGTAGGCACATACAACTGCCCCAGTAATGGCGGAGAGTGTGGCTAATTTATGTGTGTCATCATACTTATCCTCTTCTTCCATCTTTGGTCCTTCTCTTCTATTAAAATCACTGTACGGACCATTACCTTCATACCAACTTTCATATCTTCGACTACAACAAAACAGTTTATTACTGGTTGTACTATTTTTGCTAACTAAGCTTATTTTTCCAAATATTTCTTTTTCTTTTACTTTATATCCAACTCTATTTCTGTATGCAATTCAGAGTAGGTAAAACAAGAAATCTGTTAGCTACTGCTCATTTAGTATAATCCCGCTTTTAACATTTGAAATTGGTATTTGCAGCATGGGACCTCATACTGAACATGCATTCAATATCAATTGACTGTGTTTACAATTTGCTGAAAAAAACTTTAGAAATTTTTTTTTCAGACAGATGGAAGGACAACCAGTATAACCCCCCTTTTCTTTGAAGCATGGATGCAAGATATTATTATTCAATCTTGTGAGAAACAATGGCTTATCAGCACTGTTACTTAAAATTCCTTAAATGAACAATTAAGATTCAAATACTTGATCTCTTATTCTAATTTTTATTACAAGTTATTCAGCGTCCCATTTACAGCCACCTATTAGCTAGCCAATTCTGTCAGCCAGCAGTTTATTATACATTTACAGCCAGCTATAAGCTAGCCAATTTTGTTAGCCAGCAGTTTATTATACGCTGGTGTTCAGAAAACATTTATGACTTTAAACTAACTTTACTTTATTCTTTATAATACCACTTAAATTACAGTGCTAGTAGGTGTCTAGTAACTTGTAGACAAAGGCAGTCTGTGCCTTATTGAAGACTTCATGATGACTGACAAGATGAATATCAAACTGGAAATGATAAAGGTTTTTGATCAGTATTTTTATGTCACATTCACATGATTCAGCTTTTTAATTTGGAACAGAGATATCTACCATATAAAGTATTATATGCCAAGAACCTTCCTCGCAAACTTTTCATTTAAATGAGCCAAGAATTTCGGAGGAGAAGATTAAAGTTGATGTGCAGAATAACAATTGCAGATATAATAATTATTACATAAAAATGTAAGTTCAGTTGGTAAAACTACCTATATTAAGTCAGTTAAATCAAAGCTTATGCAGTTTCTTGAAGGTAAATACCACCAATCCTGAACATTGCTGATCGAGTTGTTATTTATAAAATTTTTACATGTAAATATAATAGATATTTGAGTTTATATACATACTCAGATCTTGGTGGCTGTCTATATGAAAAATCCTCTGAAAAGCCTCTTTGTCTTCTATAAACATTAGGGTGTGAAGGTTTCCTATGCATGTGATGTGCACTGGGATTTACTTTCTGTGATAATTTTAAATCATAGTCTCGTCTGCTAGATGGCTTACTTAATACTGTGTAGGCTTCATTTATTTTGGCAAAGTTGGCTGTTGACTTTGGATCATTTGGATTCACATCTGGATGCATCTGCACAAATGTAATATAACAGATGTGGTATAACTTATAACTTTTTTAAAATATATAGACAAAATTTGTCTACAATAAGAAGTTGTTCAATATTTGCATCAAACAAAAAATTGTTCAAAATTATCTAGAAAAAATCTGTTTGGTAAACAAAACGTTAATTAAAGACCCTGTAATAAGCATAACCAACTATAAATATTATTTTTAGCAACTGGTAATGTATATTAAACAAAATTGTTAAAAATTACTGCTAAATGAATTATGTTACAATTCATTGTACTAGTAATAGTAAAATACTAGTTTTAATCTATAAAAATAGGACCAATGTTCCTGAATGGTCATAGGTGAACATGTATGAGTATCTGGCATATGATTATGAATGTTGTTGAAGCATTTACATACTTGGTAAGGCTTTATACACCGACAGTGGTTATATTATAACAATTAGTATATACATGTATACCCATACAAATACTATACTATTACAATGCCTCTATATATCATACCTGCTTTGATAGTTTGATAAAAGCATTCTTTATTTCAGATTTTGATGCAGTCTTCTTCACACCAAGTGTATCATAGTGATTTGTTTTATCATGTAACAACCTATAACAACAAAAACAACATTTATATAATTTTATTGCTCAAGTCCTTTTAACAAATATCATAGATCAAATATGATGCAGGGGTTGAAAATTTTTTCAGATGAGCTAAAGCCCAGGACTTTTTGATACAGAAAATCAAAACCCCGTAATTTTTTACCAAGCCCAATGGGCTTTTCAGTGAAATTTTTGTCAAGTCCTGCTTGCCAATTTTTTAGTCCAGGGCTTCGGGCTTGAAGAATTTTCAACCCCTGCTGATGTCAAGATTTAATTTGTAGATTATCAACCCATCTCCTTGTCCAGGAGAGTGCAGTGGAGAGTAATTGTGTTTATTATACCTTTTGTAAATTTCTCGAAATTTGATTGGTAAATAAGCGTTTGGTTAAATTTAATGTCACCCTCGGATTTCAGAAAATCTGACGTCACAAGGTGACATGTAATTTATGTGAGTGGTTGACATTACGAAAAATGTCACATGCGCAGAAAAACTGTGTATGCAGTTCGAATGCATTCGTCTTCTAAATCAGTAAAACGCTTTTCTAAAGTAATGTTAAATAATCGTCTCACAAGTTGCTTACGGGCGACAGTCATGCTTGTCATGATTTTAAATCCAGTATATTTTTGTTGTACAGTATAATAAACACCAACAATCGGTATAATAAAATAAATATTACATTTCTGATAGGATGACAGTCTATGTTGTCACCCCTCGAAACCCATTGTCAACTTCCGCTTCGCCTCGTTTTACAATAAAATTTCTCGGGGTGACAATATGGACTGTCACCCTATCAGAAATGTAACATTTATATATTAATACCCCATTCAAGATTCTTCCACTTATCTCAAAGGGTCAGTTCTGGAACCATGGGAATGGTTGAGGAAACTGGAGTATCTGGAGAAAATCATCAACTTTGGGAAGGCGAACCAATAAACTTTCTCACATTAGGATATGTTTTAGTTGGATTTGAACCTAGGTATGAGAAATGCTGTGATCTGTGAGCCTGTGCTTTAGACAACTTGGTCACCAAGGCACCTTGTTAACCATGGGAGAAAAATTACTGTTGATGGAACAATTTATTTGTATCAGACAATACAGTACTAGGTTGATTTGTTATACTTTACCTAGACTTAATATGAAATTCTCCTGCATTAGAGCATCCAGAAAGTACATGTATTGTATAGTAAAATGTTGACGGGATATTTACAGATCAACAGTATCTCACTTTTAGTGTAACACTTTAGTTGTTTATGGTTGGGTTTTTGGTTTATGTTGCTCAGTCTGTTTCAATCCCTTCTAATTGTAAACATCCTCTGTAGTGGCCATGGTGGGCCTACTCTATTTTTAGCTCTACAGAGGTGTCTTTAGCATGCACTGAGACAAAGCTCTTTACAGCTCTAGTATGGGCAGAAGATGAAAATCATCTAAAAAAACTTTCCAAGTCTTGAGTGAGGTTTGAACCTACAAACCCTGTCTCCAAAAGCCAATGACAATCTTTCACTAGGCACCATGAAAAAATGGCTTGAAAAAAACTTATCCAAGTCCTTGATTTAAACTCTTATCAAAGAAATGTTTGTTGATTGCAGTACATGTATTATGTTATCATACAATTATGGACCTTCATTTGGTGCATATCTAAATTGCATTTATTAAACCAATATAGTCTGTGCAGACATGATTCTCACAAAGTTTTGTTTATTTTGACTTAGTTTTAGAAAATATACAAAAGTTGTAAGAAGACATTAAAGTCAGACTAAATCTGATGCTTCTCTATATATTTGGTATCTTGAAGGGATTCCATCAGACCCTTGTAACTGTGTTTTTTATTCTTGACTATCAAATTTGACTCCAGAGTTTCAAAAGGGAGCAATAAGACTATATTGTTTGACTCTTGAGATTTTGAGGACAGAAAATCTGGTTCTTAAAAGTCGAGAACAAATGGAAGATATGTAATATCATGTATATGTTGTCACGGTAATTACCTGGTCTGAAGAAATGGGTTCCTTCCAACATTTAAGGAACATAACCGACAATGTATATTTAATCTATTCATCATTCACTTTCATTCTGAAAATAAAAACAAGATAATACACATACACATGTACTGTATGACATATATATATATATTGTATAATAAATGTTATCAATAACAAAAGTCCGAAAAGACTGAATCAGTCATCCGAGATCGGCAAAATTTGACATCTGAGAACATCAGACATTATCAGTCATCTTAGGACATCAGCATTAAACATACATATTTAGGTTAATATTGAGAGCTGTTGGAAAGAGTTTTTTATACTACCGGTACTTAACAAGGAATTTGACATTGCTTTCTTTTCAAACTTTGAAGCTCTTGCATGTATTGACATTTCTGACATATTCTGTCCCTAGGAAAAAGCTGTTGAAAAGGTTTTAAGATCAGTCTCACCATGAATATAAGTCAAGATCAACTGACTTTTCAAACTTGGTACCCCTTCATGCAAATCTGCTGAATATAAAGTTTCTACCTTTTTTAAAGCCTTTGTTTTCTGTTACTGACAAGAAGATGCTCAAAAGGTTTTTTTTTTATAATTAATGAAATTTACTGTGCCAACTTTATAACCCCAATAGCTCTGCATACAGTGACGTTGTATGTGAAATTCCAAGCTTCTATTTCTTTAGGATCATGACAAGATGAAACATTGAAACCTGTAAAAAACATTTCAACATGTGTTATCTTAACAAAATATTCAGTTTTAGGGATTTAGATTTGAAGGTTTTACTGTACCAGTAGTTAGATTTTGTAATACATGTACTTGTCTTTGAATGATGATCAACCAACTTCACAAACTTAATAGCCATCACTGTACTGATGTTGTATAATATAGTTACAAAATTCTATTGATTTTGAAAGAATTTTGGTACAAGATGTTTAAAGCTTTTACACTTGAAGATCACTGTGATGTAGAAAGAAGGTCCAGAAGTCAACCAAAGTTTCAAATTTAGACAAATCTCTAGGTAATGCACAATCTCTAGGGAATGTTACAGTCGGACCTGTAATATTCTGTAAATTGTTTTGTTTCACACAGAAAACATTACAATTCTTAGTTTTGGTCTGACTAGCATTCCAGACTAATTTCAGACCTTTTGCAATCATATTAGTAACCTTACATGCTCTGATGTTGCATACGGAAATATGAAGTTTTAAGTTTCTAGGCCTTTCAGCTCACCATAAGACTATTAAAGGTTTAAATAATGCAGGAATTTGGAGTGTCGTGGATTGATACAGAATTATGTGTTTTTCACACCAGTGTCAAAATTCTTTCTGGAGTCAGGATAATGGACCGGTGGGGTAGCTACCTCTGCAACTGTTGTCTTGGTGAGCTACATGTAACACCTAAAACTGGCACCAAGTGTGCGTTAGTACAAGGCAGACATATGCATAATAGATTAATACACACTATCCGTCATGGTTACATTGGGGTAGCCTATTGTAATCTGGCTGACATTGCACCCCAGTGTAAAGATTACAATATGGCCAAACAAGCTTACTAAAGGTGTCTAATATAGTACAGTATAGTAAGAGGTATTTAATGATATACATTAATTACCTGGTATTCACTTTGGGATTATCAAGTATTAAACCACATCTTAGATGAACTGAGAAGCATTTCATATAAGATCTGTGAATTCTTAAAATGAAGTTCATTACTTAATAATCTGAAAGAACTAAAAATTAATCAATATATTTATACATATAAATATCAAGGATGTTTGAGGAAACTACAGTGCCTAAACTTAACTATAAAGAAAAACTGCAAGTGAACATTCACACATCAATATAAAAACAAATAATTACCTGATGCACTTATAATGGTAATTTACAAGTTCATCATTCACACTATATTACTATGTTGGATTTTTCAGATGCAACTAAATAAAAGTAAAAACTACATGCAATACATATACACTCAGTTTATACAGGCAAAGTATAACATTTTTTTGATTTGCAAGAAAATTCTGCGTTTTAATTGCATCATTTGTTAATTGTGAGGACATGGGGCTTAACTAACAGAACTTACAGAAGTGCATTTGATCATTAGGTCATGAAATCTGTTATACAAACTAACCATTGACCAGTTGACTCTTGTGTCGTGTAAGGCACAAAGTGACAAGTTACATCCCACAAAATGTCAAAACAGATAAATGGTATCACATAGCGAGACTATATCACACCGCCAGTGTATACAAAATAAAAATAAATCGCACAGACAATGCTTTAAAGAGCACTTACAATGCAACGGGGTTACATAACTATCTTTTTGCAGGTTTGTTATTGAAATACTCTGCGGATGTTGTCAACAACATATAAAAACCAGATCGGATGACGTACCATCGGATGTCCGGTTTTCGGTGTTTCACAGAATTCACTAAAACTATGGGCGATGCAACACTTTACCGTTGAAACATTTTAACCCTCGATTATTTATCATATTTTGTTTTTATACAACGATTCTGTTGTGCTGTTCCAGTTTTGCTATTTTATGCATGTTTTTGGTTTTATGCTTAATTTTGATTGTCTATGTCTAAATGTCAATATTTGTGTGTTTGCATTGGATGTGTGTTTTTATGTATCTAGTCAAGCTAAAGCTTATTTTTAGCTGTTTTTAAAATTCGACTTTAATAAATTATTATTATTATTATTATTATTATTATTATTATTATTATTAAAAGTTAACTTAAACTATAAAACTGTAATATGACCTATATCGTTCAACTGAATTTCGGCAAGCAATGGAAAACATGGAAAAATTTTAATGAGCGTCAGCAAAGATTGTTTTCACCATGAAAAAATCACCTGTTTATATGTTAATTAGCCTATGCATCTACTTCACGAATATCAAATTTTAACTAAATTTTTAAATAACTCTATAACAGCCAGACATGATTGTATTTACATTTTCAGAAATGGCAGTCAGCTTGGGTTTCTGACAGCCATCACAACGGTTTGACACAATTCTTAACCTCCAACAAGCAAAAAATCTTCCTTACTTAATTTGATCCCATTCGGTTTGCCGATTGCAGGATAGGCATTTCAAAAATAACGACTCATTTGCATAAGCTGTGGAAAAAGGGTTAATGTAAACTCTGTGGGGAAAACTCCATTACTTATGGTAAATGGCTATACATGTATATACATTTTACTTTCTATATATCAAACTTGAATTAAACTGGTCTATAAATAAAACTTGGGTTTTAAGCACCCATGTCGGACACAATTTCGAATCTATCCCAACTAAGGGCATTTCTCGTCCAAATTTATTCAATTTAGCCAACGGTTTAAGTTTACAGACAGACGCAAAGACGGACACACGCTTGACCATGGTCAACTGTCAACTGGTTAAGCCAATTAAACTAATTTGAAACCCCACAGACTACATATACTCCACTTGTTGGGTGTAGTTTAAATTTATTAATTAATTAATTTATTTATCTGTCTTTGATTTGCGCTAAGTTTTTACAATTTTACCAGATGCAAAAGTTCCGCACATTTACAAAGTATACGTAGAAAACTTATTTCGTCGCAATTGGTTGAAAATACTAATATGACGTAAATTATACCAACAAGCACTGCCAAGAACTATTGATCAAAAGTGCTTCAGTAGACACATGTCACCGTAATTTAGTTTTAGTATCGACTTCTTGGTGGAATTTCAATAACAAATTCTGGTTACCAAGCACATACCGTCGCGGACCACAGCAAAGAAGAAAATTTGATACCGAATGTAAAATAACATGTACAGCAAACTATGTTTTTCATTATTTATATAAATACGTATGCATCATAAATATTTATATTTTAGTATGCTGTCTAAAAATGCTTCACTCCAGGTACAAATAATAAGTAATCAGATTAATGTGGACACTGGGGTGAGCCCGGTGGTAACGCATCGATATAACTGAAATGACCATAATTGGGGAATATTAAAGCACAAAGAATTTCAATTTATAGCCAGGCGTATCGACAATGATTTGCTGCAAGTCTTTCTAGTTTCAGAATTCCCCCCTTGCATGAATTTTTGTATTCTTTAAGGATGCTGCCTTCGAATTGGTTGCTGTTGCCATTTCCTTCATATGGATTTAAGGGAAATAAATACATGTTTATGGGTTTATGAAATTTATGGCGGGTTGTGACTCAGAATTCATTTTGGTACGATTATTTTTATTATTTTTAGATTACAAATCGAAAGTACAATATCTAATATGTAGTTATAATGTTAATGTGCCGTTCACTTTAAGTTTGTCTTGGGCCAGCATTACTGGTAGCACTGTAGGAACGGGCCAGCTTTACTGGTAGTACTGTAGAAATGGGCCAGCGTTACTGGTAGCACTGTAGGAACGGGCCAGCTTTACTGGTAGCACTGTAGGAACGGGCCAGCGTTACTGGTAGCACTGTAGAAATGGGCCAGCGTTACTGGTAGCACTGTAGGAATGGGCCAGCGTTACTGGTAGCACTGTAGGAATGGGCCAGCGTTACTGGTAGCACTGTAGGAATGGGCCAGCTTTACTGGTAGCACTGTAGGAACGGGCCAGCTTTACTGGTAGTACTGTAGAAATGGGCCAGCTTTACTGGTAGCACTGTAGGAATGGGCCAGCGTTACTAGTAGCACTGTAGAAATGGGCCAGCTCTACTGGTAGCACTGTAGAAATGGGTCAGCTTTACTGGTAGCACTGTAGGAATGGGCCAGCTTTACTGGTAGCACTGTAGGAATGGGCCAGCTTTACTGGTAGCACTGTAGGAATGGGCCAGCGTTACTGGTAGCACTGTAGGAATGGGCCAGCTTTACTGGTAGCACTGTAGAAATGGGCCAGCATTACTGGTAGCACTGTAGGAATGGATCAGCATTACTGGTAGCACTGTAGGAATGGGCCAGCGTTACTGGTAGCACTGTAGGAATGGGCCAGCTTTACTGGTAGCACTGTAGAAATGGACCAGCTGTACTGGTAGCACTGTAGGAATGGGCCAGCGTTACTGGTAGCACTGTAGGAATGGGCCAGCTCTACTGGTAGCACTGTAGAAATGGGTCAGCTTTACTGGTGGCACTGTAGGAATGGATCAGCATTACTGGTAGCACTGTAGGAATGGGCCAGCTTTACTGGTAGCACTGTAGGAATGGGCCAGCTTTACTGGTAGCACTGTAGGAATGGGCAAGCATTACTGGTAGCACTGTAGGAATGGGCCAGCATTACTGGTAGCACTGTAGGAATGGGCCAGCATTACTGGTAGCACTGTAGGAATGGGCCAGCTTTACTTACTGGTAGCACTGTAGGAATGGGCCAGCATTACTGGTAGCACTGTAAAAATGGACCAGCTGTACTGGTAGCACTGTAGGAATGGGCCAGCGTTACTGGTAGCACTGTAGGAATGGGACAGCTTTACTGGTAGCACTGTAGGAATGGACTAGCTTTACTGGTTGCACTGTAGGAATGGACTAGCTTTACTGGTTGCACTGTAGGAATGGGTCAGCTTTACTGGCAGCACTGTAGGAATGGGCCAGCATTACTGGTAGCACTGTAGGAATGGGCCAGCATTACTGGTAGCAATGATGGAATGGGCCAGCTTTACTGGTAGCACTGTAGAAATGGGCCAGCTTTACTTGTAGTACTGTAGGAATGGGCCAGCTTTACTGGTAGCACTGTAGGAATGGGCCAGCGTTACTGGTAGCACCGTAGGAATGGGCCAGCTTTACTGGTAGCACTGTAGGAATAGGCCAGCTTTACTGGTAGCACTGTAGGAATGGGCCAGCATTACTGGTAGCACTGTAGGAATGGGCCAGCTTTACTGGTAGCACTGTAGGAATGGACTAGCTTTACTGGTTGCACTGTAGGAATGGACTAGCTTTACTGGTTGCACTGTAGGAATGGGTCAGCTTTACTGGCAGCACTGTAGGAATGGGCCAGCATTACTGGTAGCACTGTAGGAATGGGCCAGCATTACTGGTAGCAATGATGGAATGGGCCAGCATTACTGGTAACACTGCAGGAATGGGCCAGCATTACTGGTAGCACTGTAGGAATGGGCCAGCTTTACTGGTAGCACTGTAGGAATGGGCCAGCATTACTGGTAGCACTGTAGGAATGGGCCAGCTTTACTGGTAGCACTGTAGGAATGGGCCAGCTTTACTGGTAGCACTGTAGGAATGGGCCAGCTTTACTGGTAGCACCGTAGGAATGGGCCAGCTTTACTGGTAGCACTGAAGGAATTGGCCAGCATTACTGGTAGCACTGTAGGAATAGGCCAGCTTTACTGGCAGCACTGTAGGAATGGGCCAGTTTTACTGGTAACACTGCAGGAATGGGCCAGCATTACTGGTAGCACTGTAGGAATGGGCCAACATTACTGGTAGCACTGTAGGAATGGGCCAGCATTACTGGTAGCACTGTAGGAATAGGCCAGCTTTACTGGTAGAACTGTAGGAATGGGCCAGCATTACTGGTAGCACTGTAGAAATGATCCAGCTTTACTGGTAGCACTGTAGGAATGGGCCAGCTTTACTGGTAGCACTGTAGGAATGGACCAGTTTTACCGGTAGCACTGTAGGAATGGGCCAGCTTTACTGGTAGCACTGTAGGAATGGGCCAGTTTTACTGGTAACACCGTAGGAATGGGCCAGCATTACTGGTAGCACTGTAGGAATGGGCCAGCATTACTGGTAGCACTGTAGAAATAGGCCAGCATTACTGGTAGCACTGTAGGAATGGGCCAGCTTTACTGGTAGCACTGTAGAAATGGGCCAGCTTTACTGGTAGCACTGTAGGAATGGGCCAGCTTTACTGGTAGCACTGTAGAAATGGGCCAGTATTACTGGTAGCACTGTAGGAATAGGCCAGCTTTACTGGTAGCACTGTAGGAATGGGCCAGCATTACTGGTAGCACTGTAGAAATGATCCAGCTTTACTGGTAGCACTGTAGGAATGGGCCAGCTTTACTGGTAGCACTGTAGGAATGGGCCAGCTTTACCGGTAGCACTGTAGGAATGGGCCAGCTTTACTGGTAGCACTGTAGGAATGGGCCAGTTTTACTGGTAACGCCGTAGGAATGGGCCAGCATTACTGGTAGCACTGTAGGAATGGGCCAGCATTACTGGTAGCACTGTAGGAATAGGCCAGCATTACTGGTAGCACTGTAGGAATGGACCAGCTTTACTGGTAGCACTGTAGGAATGGACTAGCCTAAGTGGTTGCACTGTAGGAATGGGCCAGCATTACTGGTAGCACTGTAGGAATGGGTCAGCTTTACTGGCAGCACTGTAGGAATGGGCCAGTTATACTGGTAACACCATAGGAATGGGCCAGCATTACTGGTAGCACTGTAGGAATGGGCCAGCATTTCTGGTAGCACTGTAGGAATAGGCCAGCATTACTGGTAGCACTGTAGGAATGGGCCAGCTTTACTGGTAGCACTGTAGAAATGGGCCCGCGTTACTGGTAGCACTGTAGGAATGGGCCAGCTTTATTGGTAGCACTGTAGAAATGGGCCAGTATTACTGGTAGCACTGTAGGAATGGGCCAGCTTTACTGGTAGCACTGTAGGAATGGGCCAGCATTACTGGTAGCACTGTAGAAATGATCCAGCTTTACTGGTAGCACTGTAGGAATGGGCCAGCTTTACTGGTAGCACTGTAGGAATGGGCCAGCTTTACCGGTAGCACTGTAGGAATGGGCCAGCTTTACTGGTAGCACTGTAGAAATGGGCCAGCTTTACTGGTAGCACTGTAGGAATGAGCCAGCTTTACTGGTAGCACTGTAGAAATGGGCCAGCATTACTGGTAGCACTGTAGGAATGGACCAGCTTTACTGGTAGCACTGTAGAAAATCACAGAAGCTCATAATCAATGTACCTCTTCACTGTATATAGTAAAGTAAATTTTTTATTATATGGTGATGTTGTAAACCTTACTGTTGATGAAAATATCCATGCTTCTGAAATTGTTCAAAAATATACATTGTATATTGTTATCCAAAAGATTTTGTCGGTAACACACACACTCTCTCTCTCTCTCTCTCTCTCTCTCTCTCTCTCTCTCTCTCTCTCTCTCTCTCTCTCTCTCTCTCTCATCTACTTTAACAATATACTATAGTAATACTTAATGTAATATTTAATTTTTCAACTTGCTTTCCTGATCTTATAATCTTATGTATATTAAGCAAAGACTGTGGAGACGAGTTAATATAAGACCTTGGACTTGTTCTCGAATCCTTTTCATTATGTATATGTATGTTACTGTACCATTGTATTGTTTTTGTTTAAACTACTGTATATAGTAATCTATATATAATTTGGACATAGTCAATGCATAAATTATATGTATCGACTTTTCGAAGGGATATCGACCTGGGTCAAAGTTGAGCTTGTCAGTACCCCGTTTTCGCATTTCATCCGTTTGTTGTGATATGTTATTAGTTGCTCTGCTGACTATTGACAAATACACATTCATTTGCTATTCTGTTCGAGTATATGTTTTAATAAAAACGTTTTTGATTATCTGAACCTTAATACTTTGAATTTTGGAGATTGGTTGATTCTTTGACACCTATTTTGTTGTTGCGACTTGATGCCTATGTCATGTGCTAATTTTGAATGCATATTTTAATAAAAATTCAAAATCAGTACATGACACCTACAACAGTGCTATAATCACACCATGGACTTTTTTCAGTGCTCGTCCGAAGTCGGGAAATTTTTAATAGTTGATCCCATATGCTGTTGTCTTGTCTTATATTTTGTTTGGCTGTTATATCATTTACTGCATCGTGTCATGCTCTTTGGTTATTTTAGCTGTTGGCAAGAACATATTTTAGTCGCAAATAGTGGTATGTATATGACCCGACAGAAAACAATATTTCAATTTTATTACCTAATTTTTTTCTATAAATAAAATAATAAAAAAACTTAAAAAAACATTCTACTTTATTCCTTATCGCGATGTTATGATTATACACTGACAAACTATATTGTTATTGTTCTTCATTTACACTAACATACCGCTTTTACATAACTTGCTAGATTTGAACGAGAATTGGGAATCTTTGCCATTCATACGTATAGTAAGAACATCATTTATGTTTGAATAATGCCTTTACTAGTAGATGTATTTCTTTTAATACATTTCATAAGATTTGATAAAATCTTAAAATTATAATACACAGACAGGAATAAAATATGCTAATGGTATTGTAACTTGACACTGTTGGTGTAGATACAAGTCAAAACTCCATCCATTTGTTAATGTTGTCACTACCACCAGACGTGGGTGGTTTATTAGTAGAAAACAATTGGTGTTGTGGTTGAACCCAAGTGTTGTAAGTTGTGCTTGATATCCTACCGTCGTCTCTATTTAGTGGTTTCATTGGCATTTCTGTTTTGGATGCACTATCAGATGGATCGTCATCCACATAAATTTCTTGATCTGACAGACTTAGCGGGCTTACCATCGATCCTCGTCGACTGTAACCAACAAATCCACTGTCAGTAGATCCTCGTCTTGAACTGTCGTCATGATTTGACTCATTGGACACAGATAACAGACCCTTGTGTTTTAAGTTGTCTGAATCTGGTGAATCATTTCTCTGATCTTCTCCTATATTCACAGACCTCAGTTTCTTGACAAACAACCATACCGCAAATGTAACAACTGCTACTACTGGTGGAGTAAGTGCCCCGGCTGTACCAGCTAAATATTCCGATTTTGTAGTTGCTGTCTCGTTTTCACCATAGAATCTACAGTTACACCTCTGTTGTGACACTGAACATACACCCTGGAATAAGAAATCTTGATTTATGAAAAATAGACACAGCTTGAAAATAAGCATACTGAATAGAATGTAGATGTATAGTGACTATGTAAAAAAACAACCGTAAACTGAACTATTGTTGTGGCTTTTGCTCTTCTATTGCAGGATTTATTAATACCATAATCACGTAATGATAGCTATTGGTTTCACAATTTTGGTCCAAGCACTACTTATTCCGAAACGGCCGTCTAGTGTTGTGAAATTAAAACTGGTAAAATATGTAAATTACCACTTGGTAAACACGGAAAATAGAGTTTTTTTACTATGAAAAGAAATTAAACCTCAATTACGGCATCGATATTATCATGTCAAAATGTTTCATGAAAAATCCTAGAAAATACTACATTATGCCCAATATGCCTAATTCTTTGACAAATCTAGCCTTTGGATGCTAACTTCGAATGTCTGATCTGAAGGTATACTTACATGTGTAAATATTTTCGGCATTTAAAAAAACAACAAACTTCAAACACTTAATCCAGAAAAGCAACAATAGTTTCACCATGTACATGCAACATTGCAACGTAAAGCTAAATTGATTTTCACGTCGATGATTTAGGTAGAGATTTTCATCATTCTCTTTTCTTGTATCTGTTACAAATTTCTAAGGGGATAAGGAGATTTAAATTAGAACCACTAACATACTTTAGTTTCAGTAATGACAAAAATAAGCGACGCTATATTTTGGTCGTATCCTTGTTTTAACAAAGTTGACACATCTCATAGAATAAAACGGTTACGATTTAAAAAGTGAGCGAGAAAAATGCATTGTTAAATCGATTCAACAAAATTGTCAACGGATTACTTGTAAATAAAATTCATTATATCAATATAAAGCGTAAACATAAAATAATTACCTCGTTTCCATTTGCATCTTTAAGAATAAAAGACAAAACAAAAAATAGAGACTTCATCTTGGTAAACTCACATTCATTGGGATAAATCCCTGACAGTGACGGGCTTACCTAGGAATCAATTGTATTTACGCTACACGACACATTTTTAATCTTTGAGGATCACGATGTCATGTACGTACCCATGTACTAATAAATTTGATGTTAACGATTATATTTATCTATACTTACGTCAGTAAAGGATAAGTTAATATATGTTTTATGATCTCCCCTGAAGAAAACAGTAAGATATCACTTTAAACATGTCCAATTAATTTCTTGACAACAGTACGATGTACCTATTATATCTCATTAAATAATAGTTTTACGGCTTTTCCACCGTGTCCAGTATTAAATGAACATATACAACAAAGTCCTTATGAAGCTTGAAATGAAAGAGAATTTATCTTTGAAATAGAAGCAAAGACATGACGGATTTTAATATTAACGTATTTTAAAATTAGTGACGACATTATGACGTAATGGTTATAATAATATTGTCATATACCATTTTTTGAATTTAATCACAAAATACATTTAAAAATGGTATATGGCAATATATTGTCATATACCATTTTTTGAATGTATTTTATGATTAAATTAAAAAAGTGGTATATGACAATATTAATTTGTGATTAATTTCACTTAGCCTGTTGCATTCTTTTGGCAATTATTCAGTGTTTTTAAACGTCTAGGTTTTATAGAACTTAGAGAATCGAAATCGTGTTCGCCATTTTCAAGTTTACACCGGCTTCATCCTCTAGCCATATCCAATGTAATATGCGTTATGACGTAACATTAAGAACATTTTTATTTTATTATGTGCATGTGACAATTAGACAAATGCCAATATGATATGCAAGATGTCCTGCTGAAGTTTTTCAAGCATGACGTTTGATTTTTTAACCAGTAAATATAGCAATTTAACATCCATTTATGATTTTATAAAGATAAAAATCATAAATAAATAGATATTGTAGGGACATTAAAGTGATTATTTTCCACCGTTACTTACTCGCGTTAAAGTATTTCTGGTGGGAAGGTCCATGCTAAAATTGATTTTCACGTTTCGGGTAGATCAATATATTTCCAGGGGAGAACATATTCTATTTGAAGAACAAAATAAATCCTTGTGTAAACTGTCTGTTAAAGATCACTTGATTAAAGTTATCGGCAATCTTTTTAAATTCATATTATTCAGGTTTAACCAAATCTCGGAGACTAATTTCAAAATACTAAGTGCTCAGCAATACCTTCATAAATAGGAAAACGTTTTCATTTTTCATTAAAATGTGGACGATTAGCACAAGACTATTAATATTAGTCTGGTTTTGTGGAATCTTCGGTTTTACTGAAGGGGTAAGTTTATTAAGAGATTCTTCACTGTGGGAACTTCTTATTGTTTTATATAAATAAGAAGTATAAGTTTTAATTGAAAACAAAATTTAAGTGACTATGAATTTGAACCGTCCTTATTAGTTGATTGAGTTACTAAAGTTTAGTTGAGTAATAATGATGGCTGCTGTAACCTTAAAAGGCTAGTATACATGTACCGGTCTTTCTTACATAGTCACATTTATATTACAGTTTATTGCACAAAAATCAGTGTGGTTTGTAACCCGATAAGCATTACATATAGACAACAGTTATTTTTATGTAATTGGCCATTTGCTGAATCGCAAATCATCACGTAAGCAAAATGTTTCTAAGCGCAGATCAGAAATAATTTATAATTTTGTCCATTTCGAAAGTATTATTTTTATTGAAACTTAATTATATAATGCAGAGTGGTGATGTGATATGTCCGAACAAAACATATTGTGTAACCGCGTGCTCACAGGTTATGCAGCGTATCAAATTAACTCATTTTGTGAGGTAAGTTAGGTCGGTGTTGATGGCTACGTCTTTTTGTTGATGCAAACTGTAAACACGGAGATGAAAGTTAACTTATGGAAAATAAAAAATTGTATTTCAATAAATGTTTTTTAAGTAGATCTTAAAACAGAATTACTATTGAGATTGTCATGTATACTTTTGCAAGTGGTTGCTATGATATGAAAAACTATACTGAACATTTTCGATTTAAAAAAAAATTAACTTTATTTAACAATTTATATTTTGACGAGAAACACAAAATCGTAATGGCTACAAAAGCTTTAGTATCCAATTAACTTTGTTAAAAAAATATTAGCACATGACATATGTATAAACAGCAGCGAGTCAAGGGCGCCTTTTCGTACCCATTCTAACTTCGTCATTTATATCGACGACGTGCCGGATGTCAACATTGGATGATTCAAAGTACACCACTGACATGCAATGCAATAATATGGCGGAGTACATCTGTTTTGTAATTACAAACTTATATTGTCTTATATATACATAAAAATAACATGCATTTGTAATGTATAATTTCTATGGATTTGGTTTATCAACCATTTTAAAATCTTCATTCTGAAATTGTGGATGTCGAGGACCCTCCATTAATTGGCTTCAAATATCATTCCACCACACCACTGAATATTATTTTGACATAAAACCCAGTGCCCGTTAAAAGTCGAGAATTTAATGATTAGTAGTCTGTAACTCGGTAAGCATTTTTATGATAAATAGCTCTCTGTTAAACTATAATGTTTTTGTGGATACATTGGTACATGAATGTGATGATGTAGACAACATTAACCTCTTGCAGATTTCTTGGGTCCGTTGTTCGAAGCTTGATTAGTTTAATCAATTGATTATCCAAAATTCGAATTTTGCATACTTTCAATTATGTTGTGAAATTAAAATTCGGAAAATTTAAAAATAGATGAAATTTCACGAAACTAAAACACATTGTTCTAAAATACCAATTTGATGATGATATTTTGATTTTTATTGATTTTTTTTTAATTTGTGTTAATCACTGATTAAACTAATCAAGCTTCGAACAACTGGTCCCTGACCTATATTGTCCACTGTTAGTAGCTATTTTTACTACATTGTACTCTGAAACGTTTTGTGATAACAATAAAAATGGTGTATTGAACAAACAAGGTTACAAAATCATATTCGTTGACACTGTAAATTCAACAATGTATCAAAGTGCATAATTCATCAGTATGGATATACATGTATTTACAATTTATCAGTGTTTAATCATTTAAAATATGTCGTTTTTCAGTTATAGCATTTGATTTAAACTTTCCAAATTTACCACTATGTTTAGTGACTATATACTATATATTATAAATATAACGTTTTGTAATATGTTTATATAAGTAGGAAAATGATTTATCGTTTATTAAGATTGCTTCAAAAAAGTCTGTAACTAGCAATGACAGTAGCATATATTATCATCTCAGTTGTAGTTAAATCCAAATGGTTGGTCATTTATCAAACTTCCTAAAATTGTCAATTATGACAATTTCCATGCTTCTTGTATACGAAAAAGCAGTGAGCTTTAAAATGCATATGGGGAGTACATGCTTCATGAAAATTTTAGAAGACATGTCCTTTTATTGTTGAAGGAAAGCATACAACCTTCAACGTCAGTAGCCTCTAGCACACTGACTGGTAACACGGGAGACAATTTGCAACGGATAAATGAGACCAATAAGACATGGTGTGTCTATCTGGGACTTTCCACGTGAACAGTCCCAAGTGTTGACCATCTTAATGCAAAACAAACATTCATACATACTGTATCATCGCGCTTAAGTTTTTGGTTCTATTTTCAATGTTAATGATTATTTTTCACTACCTGGCTTTTTGGTTGTTTTTTACATGTGGATTAAATAATCTTGCTCAAAATGAATCATTTGATTATATATTTGTAGACGTGTCCCGTCCCAGCTTGTTATTGTAACATCAGTGGTGAAGTAATACCAATATCACCCAACAAAGAGGGTAATGAGGTTCTTACTGGTGTTGTAGCTGCACTCGTTTCCACGGTTGTAACCGGAGGTGCTGCCATTGGACTTGGATATATATTGAAACAACGACTTGAAAACCCTACGTTCAAAGGATACAAACGCCAACCGTCGAATCTTTCCAGTAGATCTCTGACGAGAGATGCACCAACCCCGAGAGTTCCTCCGTCAAATAAACAACTAATTGACGACAGATTAGTGCAGAGCGACAATCCAGGGACACCACCTAGATCTGGCCCATCCAACGTCAACGTTTACAGGGCTTTCGGTTGGAGCAGTGAAGTGATAAGTTCTTCCACGGCTTATGGAGAAACTAAAACTGATTGGTAGTGGCGTAACTCTTGCTAGTGTTGAAACTGCAACAACCCTTCAAAAGCTTAAAGTATATATACATTAAGCTATTAAACTATATTTATTAAACGGAATCTTGAATATTTAAGTATATTATAAGAAAACATAACATTGTATCAATATTTGATCAAAATAAATATTATTCTCTTGTTTTATTTTCTCTTTAAGAATACAGTAAATAGAATAAGGTGGATTAACACAGATGTAACTTGCTTTTTAAGATACATTTGTATGTACTGAATAATTTCACGGAACTGAATCATTAAGTCTTTTGCCGGCGTTGAGGTTACATCTTTCTAATTTGTAGAACAATGGGTGTTGTACAATTAAAATTAGCTACATCTGCAAGAAAGAATTTCTTATGGTATCCATAAAAAGTTGATAATATTGTGTTCATTACTTGTACATATTCAAACAATTTTCTTAACCAGCTTCTTTGAAGCTTGACTTCTCTGAGGAAGCTCTAATTCTTATCACTTATCATATTTTATTGATTAATTTTAGACTACTGTTTTAAATGTGTTTAATAAACTTATAAAAAATTGACATGATGTAAAAACTGCAATTAAGAAAGGGAACGCCATCTTGCATCGGATCTAATCATTGAAAGAATAGAATGCACTAACTTAAGCCTGATTGTAGACACAAATACGTTTGTAGTGACATCATTTACACATTTTTGACAAAAACTTGCCGGTCATTTTAATAAGTTATCTTGATTTGTTATAAGCGTATACATTTATTTTATGATTATTATTTTTATTAATATCAAGGAAAAAATAAGTCAAACAATATACTGCAAAGAAGTCTTGTTTTTCAAAGCAGCTGGTAAAGAAATATTGTTTGAATATGTACAAGTAACACAAAATTATTTTAATGTGACGGGATTGTAATACAAATACATGTATGCAAATGGAAGCCCTCCAAACACACACACACACACACACACACACACACACTTGGTCAATATTTATGCACATTTCAACCATTTTATGTAAGATCATGAAAGAAAACATTTTATTATACTTCGTGCCTATACATAAAAAATTCTATTTTTATCAATTGAAAATACTAGTAATACGAAGTTTGAGTACACCATCGCCATAAAACAGGTACAAAATATCTTAAGATATTCCGGAATATTGGTTTATTGGTTAATATGTGTAGTAATTGACCTAAGGTTTTGTAAGTTAACTCGCATAATTGAATACCTTTCTGTCATTATTCTGTGGTCGTCTTTTTCGGGATTTGTTTTAGGCATTGTGGTATGGCATCTTTGGCATGAGGCACATGGGTTAATGTCAGATATTGTGATTATAGAATTATTACAGAGCCCAAACTATTCAACAGTGGTCTAGAAATATTCACATTTCAATATTGAAATTACGCATTATTTTGCCAAAACAATGAACTGTTTAATTGTGTCGTCTATAATGTCAGAAAGTTACATTAAATGGGTTCATCCTAGTGATAAAGTTAGAATCCCACTGGAGCAGATAGATTATCGGTCAGTCAACTTGATGAAGGGTGGTGGTTTTCTCTGGGCACTGGAATCTTGACCGGAGATGTGTAAACACAATTATTTCATTCATTCGCCTCTTCGTCTATTGGCCATTGCATTTCTAAATGATTATGTGTTTGATGAAAAATGGTAACTATCCATATTCAAGTCCCCGGTCTAGTCTTGTTTAGGCCTATAGCTACTTCCTTACAGAGCTAATTTACCAACGGCTTTCATAGTTGGTTGTTACAATAAAATGCCACGCACTCCAATCAGTAGCTTTTTGCTTTGTCAATGTGCACAATTGAATAAAAACTGAAACAGATTTCCTAGATGAAAACATTATACATGAATTCACAATACATGTATATCTTCTTTTACTGTTACATTGACTGCGTTGTAAAAATAGCGTTTTCACTGGACCCCCCCCCCCCACCCTCATTTGTATACGTGCAAATTTAATGGAAAAAGCCACTGATCCGGTCGGGTGTTTTGTTTCCGTGAGCACATTTAATGGTTCCACTCTGTCCCTTTGGCCAACCTTGATATCCATAATTGGTTACTCTCTTTTTTAAACATGTGAGCACAATTAGAGGCTTCATACGGCCTGCAATGCTCAACTGACACTTAAATCATGCGTTCCAACAATTAAATGTAACAAGCAAATCTACGTTAGCGCCACTATACATCTTGGAATGATGTCAAACGGCAGTTTCAGAGAAGTGTTTTTTTTTAATAATTAAAATTTATCTTCATAATTCATGAAAATATCTCTGAAAAAAAACGTTACCTATGTTAAATAGTCTGTTATTCACTAAATTTATTTCATAGTCAAAAACAATTGTATCCGCATCGCTTCATTGGTACCAACTTTAATTTAGTTTACCTAGAGACCTTTCACACCAAAATTGGTTCCAAAAGACACAGCTGTTTCGAAAAAAAGTTTTTCAAAGAATTGGCTAAATTTAAATTCGAGAAATAAGTTTTCTTATAAAAATTTTGACAAAATGGCGGTGTCTTTCGTGTGACGTAATGGTGACGGAAGAATTTATTCTTTACGTAGGTGCGCAAGGGGTACAATGAAGGGTAGCTCAAGGGTCGAGTTGAGTTTAAAAGTTTGAATTTATGTCAATTTTTTCAAAAGTTTGAAAATGCAGAAAAGTAGTTGACTCTATTACTTTATTAGATCAATTTTGGTCATCCAAGTTACGCAAAAATCAATCCGTTCTTGAGCTGCACTAACCTACGTAAATAGTCAACTCTTTCGTCATGACTACGTAACATAAAGAACCCCGCCATTTCGTAAAACAAATTACCATTGTAAACACCCACCCAGGTAATATTTTGTCACATAAAATGATATATGGAGCAAGGATGGAGCCGAAACAGGAATTTTTAGTAACGACTCGGCTCATGTAAGTAAAAGAATCATTGATTTGTACCCGTCATATTGAAATTCATAAAATATTTTGCGATCTTGCGTTCTCCGAAATAGGCTAAATAATGATAGTACATGATCTAGTTTATGTCGGTTTTGTTCACGGTCTAACGGTTCAGCAGCTGTGTTGCAATCAAAAACAAACATACTAATCATCGGCCATTTCCGAATCAAAATCCAGAAGCAAAGTAAAAACTCTGGAACCGACAAGTTAGGTTCGACACGTGAACTTCCACCAGGGAAGTGAGGCCGGGTGCTCCGGAAGAGTAAGCACCTCCTGTTTAGCTAGCTACACCCGCCACCCACGTGTGTAATCAAAATTGTGTGAAAGGAACATGGAACTATGAGACGTCAAATATATCCAAGGCAATCCTGGACACAGAGACATCAAACTTATCAACAATACTGTGATGACGGCCATAAAACTTTTTGAGGGCCTTGATAAGCCTAGGCTTGCAATATCCCTGAGTCAACAATTTATTTGCAAGCAGCCTACTTCGTTGTACAAAATTCCCGTAGTGGGAACAAGCTCTACCATAGCGTATTAATTGGGAAACAAATACACCATAAGCAGGAGAAGCAGGTATATTGCTGCAAACATTTCGAGGCAGACTCTTTCGTTATTAATACGGGAAATGTCCCGGCGCCAAGCGCCGGGAATTTCCCGTCTATAGGTAACACGTATGTATTATGACGTCATAGAAAATTGTGGAAAAATTCCATAGACCGTACGTCCAAATCATTTGACGCCGCGCGTGCACCACTTTTCTCACTTTTCTCAAGGCCATTGAAGGGGTCAAATCGACAGGAAGTGAGCTCCATATGGGGGAAAATCTCGCCCGTCTCGTTCATCAGAAATGAAACCAAGAAACGATTATCGTGAAAATAATTCATTGAAACAAGTAATAATTTAAATAGGTTGATCGAATACCAAATATTTACGTTTCTTTCGCCATCCTCCAAGTGTAGCGTTTCAAGATTCGCTTAGGTAAGGTCTGAATTGACTCCTTGAAAACCTCCAGGGATGGCGACTGGACTACTGATGCTGGCAGGGGATTCCAATAATTTAGTTCTCGGAATGAATATAAAAAATTTAACTAGGGTAAAATCAACATTACCTTCTTCAATATCCCAGACTTGGTTCTCGAAAAAAAAGTTGGTATAAGTGAATAAATGCCAATTTCCACTCCACCATCCACATAAGCGACCATTTCAATATAAATCTTAAAGTAGATCTACTGTTTATTTAGCCTATTTCGGAGAAAGCAAGATCGCAAAATACTCTATAAATTTCAATACGACGGGTACAAATCAATGATTTTTTTACTTACATGAGCAGAGTCGTAACTGAAAATTTCTGTTTCGGTTCCATCCTTGCTTAATATTTCATTTTATGCGACAAAATATAACCTGGGTGGGTGTTTACAATGGTAATCTTTTTTACGAAATGGCGGGGTTCTTATTTTACGTAGTCATGACGAAAGAGTCGACTATTTACGTAGGTTAGTGCAGCTCAAGAACTGATTGATTTTTGCGTAACCGGGATGACCAAAATCAATTTAATAAAGTAATAAAGTGAACTACCTTTCTGCATTTTCAAACTTTTGAAAAATTGACGTAAATTCAAACTTTTAAACTCAACCCGACCATTGAACTACCCTTCATTGTACCCCTCGCGAACCTACGTAAATAATAAATTCTTCCGTCATCATTACGTCACACGAAAGACTCCGCCATTTTGTCAAAATTTTTACCATTGTAAACACCCACCCAAAACACGTTTTGGTGCATTAAAGGAGTTATAATGCACGGATTAATTCGAAATAAGGATTATTAGCAACGACTCGGCTCATGTAAGTAGATGATTATTTGATTTTTAATCGTGCCATTCAAATCTTTGAGATATTAGCGTTATTCCTTTCTCTCCAGCCGAGTAAACGGACAGTACCATCTTTCTAGTCTAGTATATCATCCCAGAATGTTTTATTTCAATTTAGGTGAATAATGAATAATCTTGACTGGGGTAAAAAAAACTCCAACCCATCATCCTAGAATTAACCGTCTCGATATAAGTGAAAAAGCATTTTCAACTCTACGGGGCTGGGGCTCCTCATGCAGTGAAACTTAAAGGGGCTGGGCTAAAATTAACATTATTTCGGTACAAGCCTGTCAAGTTTTAATCATATCATTTGTTACTTGCAATGGTCTGTGCTTTAGAAAATTCTCATCATGGTACTATATGCCTGTGAATGTTGAAGGTGTAAGAGAGCTTACCCTCATACCACTGTATTCATATCGGGTAGTAGGTTAAAGGTGCTGCCTAACAGAGTGACAGACAAGCATTCCACTTCCAATTAATATAATTCTATAACCAGTCGATAATCTATCCTCTAAGCCAAATGTGGCTTGCAAAATGAGGAAGCAGTAACTCAAATTTTGAAGTATTGTCATGTATAACACAAGTCAAGTTGGAACCAAAAACCTTCCACTCTCCTGGAGGATGTTATACCATTGAGCAACCAAGGTGGTCACAAACAGAATAGATTGTTGACCAAGGGATATTGCAAGCCTAGGCTTATCAGGGCCTTCGGCAAAAAGTTTTATGACCATCATCACTGTATTGTTGACAAGTTTGATGTCTCTGTGTCCAATATTAATATTGACCTGGATGTTTTAGTTCCATGTTCCCTTCACTTAATATTGATTACACACGGTGGCCGATGTAGCTAGCTAACAGAAGGTGCTTACCCTTCCAGAAAACTCGGTCTCACTTCCCGGGTGGAAGTTCGCGTGTTTAACCTAACTTGTCAGTTTCAAAGTTTTTTTTTTACTTTACTCCTGGATTGTGATTTGGACATGGATTAGTATGTTTGTTTTTTTATTGGTATAACTGCTTCATTAATTGAATGGGACAATCTTGAACTGTGATATGATACACATCTTGTTTTAAGAAACAGGAGTAGTTATTTATGCAATGCATAAATCAGTAGATTAAATTATTCACATGGTATGGTAAAAGGTGACTCAAGATGAGAAGACATTACAACGTGAGAATGTTGTCGTGGTATGGATTAGTATATTCACCTGTTCACTATATTGGGTAATTGAATAGCCTTTTGTGTTCCTGGAAAGATCATACCAAAACTCAGTTCTGTGTGAAGAACATGATTGAAAGATGACGCAAGAACTCAACGGTAGTTAACTATAGTCAGTCCCACTAGTATTTGGTGAGACAAAACAATGTGTGCCATTCCTTTTTTGGGGGTGTGTGTGTGTGTGTGTGTGTGTATGTACACACAATAACTCGATAATAAATTTGGACATTTCCCGGGATAGGCAATGCCTATTTTCATATTATTGATTATTCACTCAAAACACAAAACATTAATGCAGATATTTTCGCCGAATTATTTAAATAGTGATACGTGTAAAATTTCTGTTGTCTAGAATGCAGACCCGGACATTTAAGATACCGTATTCCATTTCACTATTTATGATCTAGCAATAACTTCCGTTACGTTAGACGGAAGTTTCGTGGCAGTTTAGTTGTCTTGCTGTCGTCAAGCTTCATAGTTGGAGTGTAATTTACTTCGTCACCATCAACTTTGAAGTAACAAGAGACCAGTTCCCGTCCAGGATTGGTGGATTGAATGTTTTATAAAATAAGTACTTATATATTTTCTGATGCGTGAGAAATGGTCAGACATAAAAAATTCGAATGAGTTGTTTACTGTTTACAGTATCGGTTAGTCTGACAGTTATTTTTTATTTTTTATTTTTTTTTTAATTTTTTTTTTGCGTATGACCACTTAATTGAATAACATCTCTTACAACCGTAAAACAACTACCGTTGACCACATATCCAGAATTGGATCCATCAACGTATATAAACATAACATAGATCTAGTTTTAGATGTTTTAGGATAAAAAGTATCTGATTTTAAAAAATCTTAGCAGTGTTACAATACAGAGAAACTATAAAGAAGCATCGCAGAAGCAGAACTGCTTGCAACTATGCATATATACGGGGCACAATATTATGTAATCAAATTGGGGAACGGTATAGCTGTTGTAATAGTTGTAAGGTGTCATGACTTAACTTCTTGATGTGGGTGTTAAAACTATATAGACCTTTAAATTTTAGTCGTGAAATCAATTGGAACCTGTGCTATTTTATCATAACCATTATTATAATTGACAATGGATTATTTTGCATCTGTCTGATGGCTGCAGGTGATTATGTTCAAATTAATAAAAAAAATACATGATGCATTTGTTGTGTTTGTTAATTTAAATTGTTGTTTTGAATGGTTCTGTTACTCAAAATATGTGAAGACTATATGCATCAATGCCGACACCAATGACTTCCAAGTTCAGTATTGAAGTTTTTATTTTCACACAAAAGAGTAATTAGTCACTGAATATATCACCAAAGATTGACTTCTAGCTCGCAGTTTCCAAAATTATGTCAATTGACAAATATAACATACTTGCAAGCTTATTTCAAACCCTGGTTGCTGATAAATATACAATATATACGGTATGCCTTTAAATATACAATATATAGGCCCAAGAATGCTACATTTAAAATCCTTTGGACATAAAATGTCATACTTGCATTTCGTTTTAATGTGCCAGTATATTCATGGACATTTAAGAATTATATTAATTTTTTCTTAATTGTAGTCCTGATTTTTTGTTAATCTCCAACACTACTACACCACTAGTACTGTATAAAGTTCGAAGCAGCAGTTATAATCACGGACATACTCTGTCTCTGGACAGTATACAAGCAGTCCAAAGATGTCCAGAGTCTGTCAAGTAAGTATAGATGTATTACAAAATACTACTAGTCATACAGAGCCCACAAGAAACATTAAACATGTTCAATTTCAACTTCAATGATGATATTCATCATAATGAAACATGCACATATGTCATGAGGAAACTGTACATGCTGTGCAGTGAAATGGGTTGCTGTTCCAAAAAGTTGATTAAAAAATTAAAACTATGAACATTCAATATGAGTTCAGTAGTTGGGGTCCACTGTAGTAGGTCTGATTCAGTTTCTTAAAAACTATCCAGGCATGGTAAAATTGGCTACTGACGCTGATGTTCTGAGGTGAAAAGTAACCCCTATTGTCTCTTTTTATTATAAGAAAAATAATAGTATTTCAATAATACTTTAAATTACATACATTCTGGCTGGAACATCCTGCTTACTAATATTGCCTTTTCTTAATCAATTACCTGCTTGAAAACAAACATTACCGGTAATGAATTCATCAACAACACAGCAATTTTGAAATATCATAATATGTATGTAGTGTTTTAATGTCTACACCCTAACTGGCAAAATCTTCAGTTTGTTGAAGGTAACCAGAAATGGAAGTAAGATGCATATATATTACACAAATTACAATGTACTTAAACAACCCCATATAAAGATGCATATTTTCACTTTTATAATATGATTGGAAAGTATCTTCTTTTTCCCCTGATCCGTTGGTATTTGGCCATGTGACATAACACTCTGTCAGAAATTGGACTACTTTCCACAATGTTCTATTACTGACATTACAATAGTGAATGTTGTCACATCTATTTGACACAAAAGATAGTTGAAAAACAAATACAAAACAATAAAAAAGAACAAGTTTATCATAGCTTTAAATCATTTTAAACCATATACTATTGTTGAATAAGACCCTAACCAAGATGTAAAAGTAGGGAACAGAATGTAGTGGGTTACTAGTATTTGTTTATTCAGAAATTTCGAAATCATTAGATGGTCAGATAAGACACTCATGACTAGTTTGTGCAATATACAATAAAACCAGATATTGTCTTTTGAAATTGTTCTCTGTGTGTTTATATGGACCTGACAAAGGAAATATTCACATGTGTGCTATGATAATCATTATAATACTTAATACATCAGTGCATGATGTAATGAATATTTTAAAATGTCAGAATACCTCTAGTACAACAGATGACAGTCTAGCTAGGATATGATAATATTTGTGACATAATCTTGAATTAAGTAGTTTAGTTTTATAAAAGATAAATAGTGTGTATGCATGTTATTGTATAAGTATAGCAGTAATGAAACAAAAGTTTAAAATGAAGTACTTTTCTTTATGTTACAGGAGTGTGGTTGTTCCTGTAATACTTGTTTTGTTGATGACACCAGGTATGTGAAATTGTATAAGTATATATAATAACTATTTTGATTAAATATTAATGATTAAACAAAATTATTTGTCATTCATTGGGCCATTGTAAAACATTTTCTTTTATATTATATATCTGTATTTGATTGGACACAAGTGCATGGTTGTTACTAAGTATGTTTATAAAATGAGGACGTGCAATGAGAAAATATAATGTCGCAGCACATGTCTTGTGACATGTGACCAGTATGAAATTGGAATATCTTGGTACGGTACATTTTGTCTTTTGACAAAACTAATGGCAGTGTTTGTTCTCTGTATCTAATGTACTAAATCAACCATTGTAGACAAGATTTACGGACTACTATGTACTATGTATGTTAATTTGATGATGATTTTTTATTTTCAGTTTAGATTTACATCAGCGTATAGAGACATTAGAGAGCAGTTTACGGAGAAATAATACTCATATATCACAGATAGAACATGAACTTATAGATAATAAACAGGCTGCTGCATGTGATATCTTCAAGTTAACAGATGAATTGAGTAAATTAAGAGAGCGATATGACAGGTATGTTATAGTGTATTTCCTGTCTGAATGGCCAAGTGGTCTTGTGCACACAAGTCCTCTTGCCTCTTAGGTTTTAACCTGACTTGGACAAATCCTTTTTTAGAAAGTTTGTCAGTTCACTTACTGAAGGTCAGTAATTTTTTCCAGGTAGTTGGAATTCCTCACCATTCTAGAACTGCAGACTTCCCCAATAAAAGTGAAAGAAACTCGTCTGGGGTGTAAAATACCATTACGTACTTACTTTACTTCATTCTTGCCTGGAGTTTAAAGCTGCATTAACTGTTGTTGTGTAACCAAGAGCTAAGATGTGGCCTGTCATATGTCAAATGTTGGTTGCACTAATCTTGGTTGTATAAAGGATCAGAGGGACAATTATTTGCAATTTTAGCTTAATGGTTTCAACACACAAACTGTCATTTTGTGTAGGTTTCCGTATCTTCATTGTTACACATTTCTTCCATCTGCATACACTGCAGGTGACACAAGTCATCAAATATTAAGCATTATGTATAAGCTATGTTCTAACTCTTGACAACTTTCATTTTTATTGAAGATTGATGGAAAGCCATAAGAGATTACAGAAAGTTAACCACAGCCTAGAAGATAAACTGTTAAAAGTTGTAAGTATGACCAAAATGTTTTAAGAGCACTGCTACTTAAAAGATGAATTAATACTCTAATATATAAAAACTACTAGTTTGTAAATTATAGGCGTTTCTGTCCAAGTTTACCAATTTAGCAAGTACAAATGTGAAAATGTTACACACATACTTTTTGAAAGGGGCATTATTGAATGAGGAATAGCAACAATTGTCAAACTAATTTGACAACAAACATCCAGACACTGTTCTAAGTCAACAAAAGGTTTGTAAATGTATTGTTGCTATGTGGAAGGTTTTGAAGCAGACAAAAATCACTTTAATGGCAAAAATAGCAAACAAAATGGCTATAAATTTATTTTTGATAGGTAAATAGTTTTGAAGCAGACAAAATGGCTTTACAGAGAGAAGTGGCTTCTGTTACATCTAAACTTGTTGATGCAAAGATGTTGGTCACTGATCTTGAAGAAGAAAATGTAAGTTTGATTTACATCTCAATTTCTTATAAATAAATATATTAGATATTGCTACTTAATAATGTTTATTTTAAATTTATAAACTTTAGTCCAATATGGCATGGATTGTGGTTCATGTAGGGCAAAAGCTTTTTTCAACAAACCATTCTTTGCAATGTTGAATACCGTAATCATTTCATATACCAGTAGATATACATGTAGAAATAAAAACAGCTCAGTACAGTCAAACTTTCTATAGTGACCACCTTTACAAAAACACTATCTGTTCATAAGAGCACTATCTTAAGGTCCACTTGCTTCATACTTCAACCAAAAACTCTCTCTAGTCTCTATATATAAATACCATCTGTTAAAGTCTATATTTCTTACAGCCCATGAATAGGCTTTATATGCAGGTTTTATTGTGTAATGTTTAATGACCATAAACATAATTTAACACTTCTTAAAGTTATTTTTGCTATTTATTTACTTTGTTGCTATTATTTCTTTATTACAAGCAATTGCATTCCATAGTAAACATTTAGAATACTCCCTAGCCTTGCTTATTTCAAAACTAGTATTGTTATCAAAAACTCAAAATAGTTATACATAGGTATGCCTTGAATGTTTCACTAGTCTATATTTTTTCTTATACAGGAAAGATCTAGAACTGATTGTACAATAGCTGTACAACTCTTACAGTGTAATCCAGCAAATTTTGTCTCACACAAACTTAGTGCTGTAAGTACATAATCATTTTTTGTCAAGACTTTATAGCTTTTGTGGTATGTCACATAGGTAGTTATAATTAATACTTTTTAATGTATGCAGTAAGACAAAAATGTTGTTCTCATTTTATCATGAATGTTAATACCAAGCTTTCTCATTTTGTCATGGGTGCTGGCCTCATTATTTAATGATTTCAGTACATTCGCGAAGTCCAACTAATCAAGTTAAAAAAATGTTCCACTGTATATGCAAGTAAAGAAAATCAACATATGGTTAATTGTATAGTGTTTACAAATTGAACTATCTCTAAATATTGATAAATCTTTTGAGTGGTTTTTTTTTCAATTTGGTATCATCCAGGCATCATTTAATTTAAGACTAAATATTAATCTTGCAAATAATTGACATTTGGACCCTTGACCAATCCCATTCAAGTATGCCTTTAAATTCATTAAAGGTTGTAATGGCCTTAATGCAACTTTAGACTATTTTAAGAATATATATTTCGTGCAAGCTGTAATTTCGAAAGCTAAGAGGTAAAAGGGACTGTATGCCTTCTTTATAAGGTTTATTATAGTACCTTTTACCTCTTGATTTTAGTCCTTGATTTGGTCTCCTCTTTTGAAATAAATAAATCCTGAATGATGTTTACATTATTTTGTTGTAATTTTTCCACAGCTTCCCCTGGATCTTCAAAATAGGGTAAAGAAACATATGACCCAGGAAGAAATAATTACATGTGAAAATGCAGAACAAAATGAAGAGACTAATATAATACGGGTTCCCATGGCAACATTCCCACCTACAGCAATGGTTTATTCTTTAAATAATAAGTTGAATCAAACAGAAAATAAAGAATCAAATGACGCATATAATGTACCACTGGATCTGATAGCGAAAGTATTATCTCCACCTGAACGAAGACGGAAATTCCCCAAAACATACAGATGTGTAAAATGTAAATCGGACCTTCTTGTTCATGATAAGGAAATACAAGTTTGTATGGTCAATAATTTGACACAGTGCACCGAGGGTTTACGAGTTCACAAATCAACTTCTATGGGAAGAATAAGAACTTATTCTACAGAAACAGATACCTAGAAAAAATACAGACAAGTGCAATGATTATTTATTTAAGTGCTATTTTGTCAATATTTGTTTAACTGTTGTTCGTTATTATTTTGGGGTCAAATTTTATCATTTTTCATATTATATATACGATATTGATACATGTATAGGCTGTAAGACTAGGATTCAAGGATTGTGAATGGTTGTGTCAACTTGTGTGGAATGCTCTAGGAAGACCTTTTAATTGCGATCACATTCTTTCAGGCTACTTATCTTGAACCTTGATACTTAATGAATGGGTATCAACAGATTTGATGGGGTCAAAATCTAGAAGTTGAGATAAGCACTGCTTCATGAGGTTTTATGCTTAAGACTGACTTTAACTTAACTTTTTAAACACTTTGTGTAAAGAAATTTCACAATTATACTCAAATGAAACCTGCCTGGTGTCTAATTGTTTGACTTTGATAGCAGGGGCAGATTTTGTTGGTCTGCAACTTTCAGCTTAAACACCAGATGTTATAAATATTTTTTGTTATACATGTAGATTAAATTAATACAAAGTATTATTAGATTCAACGTTCAGTAAATTTTATTTTACATATAAAATTGACAGGTATTATGTCTTTTTTAATGCAACAGATCAAAACTTTTGAAATTAAAAGAAAGTTTTGGTACTCACTCCAACTCATACTACATAATGCAGCCTGTTTTCTTGTTTAAAAAAAAAATATAAATTGTCATCTGATTTCTAGATGGATTGCAGTACTGTAGATCACTTATTTTTCATGAGTAGAAATTTTCGCGTCAAGACCATCTTGGCCTTATTTGAGAATATTTGAATTCGCGTTTGGAATCTTATTGAATTCAACATATGTATGTCAACAAAAAAATATCTGTGTGCTGGAAATATTCGTGTGATATTTGAATTCCTGAATGGGATGAGTCTCAAATTTACGCTTAAAAAAATCTCTCCCAAAATAAAAGTGATCCACAGTAATCATGGTTTTTCCCAGTCAAGATTCTTTCACTTATTTTAAGGTGGTCAGTTCTGGGTTGATGGAGGAAAACCGCAGTAACCAGAGAAAACAACCAACCTTTGGCAAGGGAATTGACAAACTTTCTCACTTTAGAATCTGCCCGAGTGGCATTCAAATGGCATTGTGATTTGAAAGCGAGCTCTAGACCACTTGGTCATCAAGGCCCCTAGAATCCAAGTGGCATAAATTGTATCACTGCATTGATGGTTGCAACAGTAGGCTAGCCACCTTGTTTGTTTCTGGATTATAACTTCCATAATACTTTCAGCACATTTTGAAGAAACTTGGTCAGTATGTTCTTTGGTTAGTTCATTTTGACATGTGACAAAATCTGCACATGATAAATCTTGCAATAGATATTAATTGGGTTTTGATGATCCTTGGACAGTATGTTTGATGTTGAAATACCCAGTATCTCGGTTAAGTAAGTGCCATATGATTGGTTGTTTGCTTAATCCCAGTACAATTCCTGTAATAATTTTGACAAAACTGCTTGATAATGTTCCATGAAATAAGGCAAGCTTATTTATTGTTAAAGTATCTCATTTAAGTTTGAGGTACGGCAAAATTTACAGATAATGAGCATACTGTATGCGACCAGATTTGTTTATAGTTTTCAGAAAACTGTCATACATTGATTGAATTTTAAATATAATTGCAAGTACAAAGTATCTTAATAAAGATCTGATGCAATACAAGGTTCATATAATAGTTGACAGTGTTGTAGCCTGATCAATCATGCCCATGTGATAAATTCTGTGATATTAATCATTACAGGGACAAGAACAGCATCCATGTCAGTTGACCTCTTTGTATTCATACAATAATCACTGTGGTACAGCGTGCACTAGATATTACAGCATAAAGTGAGCCAAACAGCCAATGTAAACAACACCAGCATAAGTCGAAAACCGATTTTTGATGCAAAAAGCAGGAGATGTTGGAGTAAAACATGCGGTGTACTGGGAATTGCAAAAAGGTGTACTGGGTATAGGCAATAAAGGAGCAAACAGGTGTACTGGGAATTGCGAAGTCAAACATCTTGCCAGCTGTGCGATTTTCATGTTTAATGAATTTATATAGAAATTTATTCTGCTTTTTCAATGGCAAGCAAAACAATTAATTATCTAATGAAAATCTTCAACACCTATAATTATTAATCATGCATTATAGACTACATGAAGATGAAACATACATAGGCCATATCGTAATTTGACGTCAATCTTTCAACGTCTCCTGTCCCTTTATTTCGCAATACATTGAGATGAAATTAGGTGGACATGTAGTTCTGAACATCCTAGAGGAATTGTATGCTTCAGAATTTTTAACTATGAAGTCACAATTGAAATTTTGAAAAGAAACTAGCAGCGACGTCAAAATCACAGGTGAGCACTTGTGCCTCATCAATTTGTTTCAAAGTTTAAACAGTGTATCAGATGCAGTTAACTATTTCAACAGAAAGTCTATGTGTCCTATTGATGACCAAATACACCATCACAAGTTAAAATGAACAGGTAAGTCAAAAACCGCTGGTGTTGTTTACATTGGCTGTTTGGCTCACTTTATACTGTTATATCCTGTGTACACTGTGTCACTGTACCACAGTGATAATTGGTTCAGAGACAAAAAATACAATTTTCGTGTTTGTGGTTTGGAAAATGAAAATGAATGAGTTCTTAATATTGATCAGACAACATTTAGAAAGAACAACTATTGTCTATTTAGTGACTGTGACATTTTAACATGATTGATAGAAATGAATCAATAGTGTTTTACAATGTCATGTTTCACACAGTTTTGGTATGGTAGAAGAAACTGGAAAAAAGCCACCAACATTTGGCAAGCAAACAGAAAATTTTTTCACAAAAGGATTTGCTCAATAAGGAATGAAAGGCACTATGATCTGTAATGCCCGCTTTAGACCACTCAGCTACCCAAGATTTTGTTATATGATTGCAATCTTGATAATAAAGGATTTATGTCGGAGACCTGTAGTAGTAGTTGTATTTGATCTGTATACATAAATTGGGTCTTGTTTTTCCTGTTAACCACTTTCTCACAATAGAATCTGCCTGAGTTTGAGTTAGAACCTAGGTGAACTAAACCTGAGAGGTGCAGGTATGCATAAGTTTGCACTTTAGACCTCTTGGCCACAAAGGTCCCCAGACACTAATGGGGACACAAATATCACTGATATTTTGTAAAGCTAAAGAAGCCCTCTGTCTAGTATTGGGATTTTGATTGA
The DNA here is from genome assembly GCA_021292105.1 of Anadara kagoshimensis. Taxonomy (NCBI): domain Eukaryota; kingdom Metazoa; phylum Mollusca; class Bivalvia; order Arcoida; family Arcidae; genus Anadara; species Anadara kagoshimensis. The sequence continues at coordinate 2,894,996 of CM037858.1, forward strand.
TATATATATATATATATATATATATATATATATATATATATATATATATATATATATTACACCAGTATATATTATATATATATATATATATATATATATATATAGATATGGATTCTACCATGCATTATTATTATAAGCTTAACTTCAGCACTTTGTACTCAAGTGAACTAACACAAATAAACCAAGCAAAAATCTATCACTGTTTATAATATGGTCCCTGTTAATTGTGCATTACATTTTGATATGAAATACTAGTATGACAACACAACTAGAAAACAATGTGTGTATATGATTTCAAACAAAACAGTCTTTATCAATACCATTGACATATACAAAATATGAACTTATGTACATGATATGACTATGGTAAAGAATAGAGTTCCTGGGTGATATACGGTGAAAAAATTTTTTAACGATATAATTAAAACCATAGGAGTTATAACTTGTAAGAATTTTTTGCACAAAATTGTAATAACGTATATAAAATACAACAAAACATGACTATAAATATCATTCAGGGTCCCCAATTCAAAAGTCTTAGAGTCAAACCATATAAATAGTTGCTTCTTCCTGAAAGTCGGCAGTCAAAATAAATACCCAAGAGTCAAAACCCAGGTACCTATATTGCTCTCGATCTATATAGTAAAACCTTGTTTTGGTTTCAGTACTGGTCCTGATATCTATACTGTAAAACCTTGTTTTGGTTTCAGTACTGGTCCTGATATCTATACTGTAAAACCTTGTTTTGGTTTCAGTACTGGTCCTGATATCTATACTGTAAAACCTTGGTTTCAATGGTTTGGTTTCAGTACTGCTCCTAAATATTTGTTTATTAAACTTTGGTTTGGTTTCAGCATTGACGTTTTAACAAAAAAAATTAATTGCTATATATTGTATACACATGATGTATATTCATCTGGGACATCAAGCTTCCTCACATCAGAAAAACCATCAACACCTGATTTTAAATGACTAGAATACAGATCCCAGCATGTTTGCATTTCTTCTCTAAAACCAGACTTGAGTTCATCTAATTTAACTTGAAGTGAATCTGATGAAATACCAGAACAAAACAGTCTGTAGTGTAATACCATCCATAAAATAGTTATTGATTGACAAGAAATGTCATTTGATGCAGACATTAGTTGACAGTCACTACTACGCAATAAAATATCATTTTCTGCATCATACATTATTATACGGAAGTATTTCTTACATATCAAAATATGCGGAACTAAATGCTGCAACAAGTGTGGGTGTCTCTGTTTTTGTAATAATGAAAACACAATTGCTTGAGAAATGCTCTCATTTTCTAGCTCATCTTTTAAAGCCAGCTTCATATCATCAACAGATTGTCCATCAGGAGAACCTTTAATACTGTCTGTACAGTCATTTGAACAGCCAAATTCATCCATGTCTTTCATATAAAGGGGATTAAAATCACAATCACTTTCACTTTTATGTCTTTTAACCTTAACACCAGAAAATTCTTCATTAAAGCCTTCATCTGAAAAATAAATATCACAGTCTTTTACTTAAAGACAAAACATAAAGTTCACTAAGCCATTGGATCTGCTATTTGAGTCGAAATAAAATCATTATTAAATGTCTTAAACAATAGGCTTTAAAGCTAATGTTGTGGAAAATTAAACTAACCAAATCAAAAACTAGATCTTTATCTCAGTTTTTGACCTGGATACTATCTGTCTGGTCATTTTAATAAAATGATATAGCAAAACCTCAATTTTTAAAATTTTTAAAATTTAAACCAAACTGTGTAAGTCATTTTTCAACAAAATTTCATCGAATAATAATACATGATAGACTCTACAGAACCCAAATATCACATCATATTTTGCCCTCACTCATCATTGTCAGAGAAGATTCTTTAAAATTTCTGAGCTACTTTAATCCTGATATGCTTCGCACAAAGATTCAATGAAATCTGATATGTAGTTTGTTAGCAATAGAGTTACAACAAAATAATGTGCTTTTACACCATATTCAAGATTCTTTTACTTATATCGAGACAGTCAGCTTAGGGAAGGTGAGGAAGTCAAGAGTATCTGGAAAATCTAAACTAACACTAAGTAACAGACTTTCTCACACTAAGATCTGACTAGGTGGGATTTGAACAGGTAGTGAGATGCTGTGATGGTTAAACACATGCTTTAGACTAATAGGTCTGAAGTTTTGGAGTGGAATTTATGCAAGTTAAAAAATCATCAATATAATATATATACATAAACATGATAAACATTATTACCATCATATTTTCTCTTTTCAGTTAGTATACTTGACTCGCTAAAACACTTTACAGTTACTGTTGAAGATTCTGGCCATTGTTTTCCATCATGTGAAGAAAGTATTATATCTATAAAACCATGCCATATATTTTCATTTCCTGTAAAATTAATGGAAAAATTGTTATACATTAATATAAGCTTTGATACACTTTAGGACCTCAAATTCTTGAATGTACAGTTTGCACATATGTATTTTAGAACTGTTACAATATTTAGCATACAATTACTTGCATGACTATCTATGTTGTTAAATGATATTAAATTACTACACAAAAAGATATTACCAGTATTCAATCAGAAATCTGAAATTCAAAATGCCCATCAGCCTGAAACTGGAAATCTGAATAGTAACATGTGATAGTTAACACTGTCATGCATCTGTTTTACATCCCCAAGAGTTTTCTGTATTTCAAAACTGTATTAAGCAACTACCTGTTTAATATGGACAACAAACTTAGATTTTCCTGTTAGTTTTATCCAAAGAAAACCCAACAATAAATGACTATTAATTATCTTAGTTACTGGTAGTCCTAAACCAAATGTGTAAAAATCTAACATTTATTTCTGTTAATTTTAAGATAGACTTTCTGATGAGGAATCTATATTTCATATTATACCAGTGATAATTTTACAGCATTAGACAGACGTTTCAGAATATAATTTCCATCAGGAGTGCTTGAACTAAAATTGTGAAACCAAACTTTTATTCCAGGGGTTGAAAAATATCCAAAGGACCAAAATATATTTAAACAAATTAGGAAATATTTTGCATGAGGGAGTAAACCCTAGTTTTTGAGAATTTTCAGATTTTAACTAGCAGCAAATCAAGACAATAGTATATTTTGCTTCCAAAATCTTCATGTTGAATTTGGAGGAACATACAAGTGTATGTTTGCTATTTCAATGGCAATAAGGCTGGGATTTTCATATAAAATGCAAGTTTGTAGACCTGAAACATTTCTGACTTAAATTCATCATCATAACCATCATTTCTCTAGATGATCATGTCTTTTAAGTCAAAAAATTTTTTATACATGCAAATTAAAGCTGGTCACTGATTAAGCTTGCCAAGTATAATTTACCAACATAAGTTTTTATAACTGCTTACCAATGCCTGTATTTCCAAATGAGATGTCTGCATTACACCCACATCTGCACTGTCCGCTCTTTCTGGAGTTGTTATCAATGATGTAAGATTGTTTAGGTGTCAATTTACCCAATAAATGTTCAGCTATTACCATGGCAACATCAGTCTCTGAATATTCTTCTGTTAAAATCTTTGCCAAACTGGCATAGTGTTGTTCTACAAAGCAGTAATGAGAGAACATTTACATCAACTAGAGTTCATGCAATCCCTGGGACTCGATCCCTGGACAGAAATGTAGTTGGTTCAACAATATAACATTACTTGGTGCGTCCTTTTTAAAAAGATTAGTTTTAAGCCATACAAAAATTAAAACTGTCTCTTGACCCGCCCCCAACATCTACAAGGGTTAAATAATTTCCCGTGACCTAGATCTTTCTGATATGACCTTGGTTCAAAACCATGACGCTTCTTTGGAACATAGAGATTATTTATGTGAAGTTTTATGACAGTTGTCCATAGCAATTATGAGATATGGCCTTGACAGGATTTTACATTGACAGACATGGTGATTTTTATATACCCCCTCAAACTAGTTTGCAGGGGGTATAAATATATAAATGATAAAGAGGTATATAAATGGAACTTAACTAAGACTAAAAAAATGGGCCAGAGCTGAACTACACAGTATTTTTGTGGGACAAAATTATTATTTGAAGAAACTTTATTATGTTTTGTAATTTAAAATATAATAATATGGTGCTGAAAAATCATTGGTCATATAATAAAACAATTACTGACTTTGGATTCTGTAGACACAAGGATTTATAAACCTCAAAAACATAATACATGTATTCACCGAGGCCCAAAATATTTTTGAGTTTGATATATCCTTATGTATATCTCATCAAAAGTCGATAATTGTATATTGATAACAGATATTCTTAGACGGAAGACCCCTCTTTATTTTGGAGGTGAAAGGTCAAGGCTGGTGTTAAAAGTTTATTTATTGGGTTTTATTGGTTTCCGTACAGTTACTTCAATGGAAGGTCACCAAACTTTAAATGTTGATAGATTGTGTTGAAAGGAAGAAGTCTAGTGATTATAGAGGTCATAAACCAAAGGTCAATGTCGTTGTTGCTATAAATAGATCTAGGGTTTTTTGTGCAGTGACTTTTAATGTTCCCATCTGTGGAATTCCATACATCTTAATATACTGATAGATATCTTTGAAAGAAAGAAGCACATCTTTTAATCAAAGGTCAGTGTTGTTGTTTTTTTTTATGAATATCTTTAGTACTTTTTGGAAGTTATAGGACCCCCATGCTTGTTTTCAATTACATGTATATATCATTCTGAACCCTAAAAAGTCTTATGAAACAACTTAGTCACAAGTTAATGACTGTTTTAAGAAAAAAATAACTCATTTCAGTTCTGCATGTTCAGGCTAAACACTGCTTACCTTTTTTCAAAAAGAAACTGTCGAGAACTTTCAAAGCGCTTTCTTCTGTCTCAGAAAACCCTGTTGTCATTTGTTGTAATCTCCTCAATAAGGCCAGTCCTGGATTAAAAATCTTGGAAAAAGAAATTGCAACAGGGTCTAAAATGTTCAGTTTCAGAGATGGAAGATCTTTACAACGGATAGTTCGTAAATCACATTCCGCATGTGTAAAAGAGTATGCTATGTCTCCATTACATCGAGGACCAATTTTAAATGCATAGAAAATAATTGCCTTGTCGCTGATATCATGTAAATGACTTAAAATCTGAGGATCAGTAAGTTCACGACTTGAGAATATGTTAGCCATCTTTCTATTTTGATATTATAATAGCTTTTTTTGACAAACGTACCATGCTAAAATATACCCTATAATAATAAACCGTTGTTTAGCCAAAAACGCACCGTCATGGGTTGGAATATCTCCCGCCTACATTAATTTTGTTGTGAAGATAAGTCTTTGTCAGTTAAAAGATAGAACATTAGAAGTAAAGGGAATAATTTATCAATGTTACAATATTGTCACTATAACTACATTTTCAGTATTTCTCACGTTTGAAAAAAAAACCACTAATGATATAAGCCTTAATTGAAAGTTAAACAATTTTTGTTATTTTCCAACACGGTCAAATTAATGATGAAGAGTTATGTTAAAATTGTGGTTTTTCGATATTTTTCGAACAATGGAAATTTGATTTCAACCTTTTTTTCTAGATAAACGATTGTTAAAATGCATATCAAAGAATTTTGGAAAGCTAAAATATGATATGAGATGTGTGTACATGTATTAATTTTGTAAAGTCAATTTTTGTGAATGTACATGTCATAACTACATACTTTTCTCACAACTTAATGAGATCAGAATAATTCACGGTTAAATCCTCAGTCAAGTTAACAGTTTCCACCAGTGTTACATATTTTCACGGGAAAGAAAGTAAACACCCTCAAGGTATTTGAGGTTGCTGTTGACACTCTCTATAACTTTTTATGTTCAATGGTGACATCTTTGATTTCAAACTCGGTGAAAATATGAAACGTTTAAAATTGGGCCAGAGGCTTGTTTCTATTACTCCTCTTTTCAATAAAGCGGCCAACTAAAGATAAAGATGCAGTTAAATACAGTTGAACAAGAAACCAAACGACTTGACGGAAAAATTAAAGATATTGAAAAAAGTACAGAGTCGATCAGTCAATTTTTCGATGAACAAAAGAAATCGGTGGACAGTATTAAAGGTGTTATTAAAGATATGACCAAAAAAATTAATACCCAGGCCGCCGATATCGATAAGTCATTTCTGGAAATAAAAAACGAAAATGGTCGTTTAAAACAGGAACGCCTCGATCTTCAAATGAGGTCAATGCATGACAATCTACTTTTCTTTAATATAAACGAATCGAAAAACGAAGATTGTGTTACAGTTGTACACGAATTTTGTGAACATAAACTCGGAATTCACGATGCCAAAGACATTAAAATAGACCGCGCGCATAGAATTGGAAAATACACTGGAAATAAACCGAGGCCAATTGTAGCAAAATTTAACTTTTATGGTGATCGCGAAAAAATTCGAAAGCTTGGTAAAGAAAAACTGGATGGCAAAACATACAGAATTGCACAACAATTACCACAAGAAATTAGGGAACGGCGTAAACAATTACAACCGGTGTTCGATGACTTAGTGAAAAAAGGCGGGAAACCGTATTTTAAGATGGACCGTCTCTTTATGAATGGAAAAGAATACAAACCGTCGACATAGCAGGGATGCGGGGAATACATAAAGATTCTAACATGGAACGTTCATGGATTAACACAAAAATCTACAGACTCAGACTTTCTTAATTTCATCAATGATTTTGACATTCTTCTATTAACTGAGACATGGATTAAAAACAATGAACAAGTACATTTAAGTGGTTTTGTAGATATTAGTTTTGTAAATAGATCTGTTAATATAGGCAGAAGAAATGAAGGTGGTTTAGGTGTTTATTGCAAACCTAATATTGTAAATGGTATTAGTATAGAAAAGAAACTTCAAAATGGTATGTTAATATAGGCAGAAGAAATGAAGGTGGTTTAGGTGTTTATTGCAAACCTAATATTGTAAATGGTATTAGTATAGAAAAGAAACTTCAAAATGGTATTATTGTATTAAAGTTAAGAAAATCATTTTTCAATATAAATGATGATATATATGTATGTCTAGTATATATACCACATGCCAAATCTGAGTATTACAATGTTGTTGATTTTGATTTTTTCGACATTCTTGTAGATATAACATGTGAATATGAACAAAAGGGTAAATCTTTTATAGCAGGTGATATGAATGCAAGAATAGGACAAGAAAAGGATTATGTAGAGAGCAATAACTTGGACAAATTTATAGATACTTACCCACAGCAAGAAGTTATTAAACTAGCTGATAGACAGTCATGTGATAAAACGGTAAATGTGTCGGGTAAAAAACTATTACAGTTATGTAAAACAACAGGACTTAGAGTGGTTAATGGTCGCATACATAATGATCCAACTGGAAAATTCACATTTTGTAATGAAAATGGTAACAGTTTGATTGACTATATATTAACATATGGTGATAATTTTGATTTAATTAAGGATTTTGACATACTAAAATTCAATGAATTTTCTGATCATGCTGCAATATTTTGTTCTTTATCTATAGGTTCTACAGACGACATTGAATCAAACAGATCACACACAAAGATAAAATGGGACGTCAACAAAGATGTATTCACTGAATCACTTAGATCAGCCATTCCGGATATGGTCAACATGGTGGATAATCTAGGAAACGACATCGACATCAACACATGTATTCAGTCTATGACAGACATAATTTATTCAAAGGCATTCAGTATCTACGGTAAACAATATACTAGCGTCCAGTGTGATAAATTCCGTATAAATGACTGGTTCGATGGTAAATGTCGTCACCATAAGAGACAATTTAACGCAGCCAGAGACGAATATTATAGGAATCCTACTGACACTAATAGATCTATATACATCAGTGCGCGTAATTATTATAATAGGACAAAACGATCAGCAAAGTTCCGACATATGAATAATAAATGTAAACAGTTAAGTGAAATGTCGAAGTCGAACCCGCGAAAGTTTTGGCAAACTCTGAGGCCTAAATCGAACCGGAAGTGTCCAGTGAACCTTGACGATTTCCATAAAATGTTCAATGAACTTCTAGGCGACAAACAATCTGAATTTAATACAGAACTCATTGACTATTTAAACCAGCCATATGATGATATTGTTATAGAGGATCTTGATTCACCTTTTACAGAGACTGAAATTTTAGAAATAATTAATAAATTGAAAAGAGGAAAAAGTGAAAGACTAGATAAACTTATAAATGAAATGTTTATTACAGCAGCCGAGTTACTACTTCCAATTTTGTGTAAACTATTTAACTATATGTTCTTAAAATGTGAGTTTCCTGACGTTTGGACAAATGGTGTCATAGTTCCAGTACCAAAGAAGGGTGATCCAAATGACCCAAACAATTATAGACCCATAACTCTAGTTAGTGTGTTTTCAAAAATATACACTTCTCTTATTAATAACAGACTCTTTCTGTGGGCAGAATCAAATAACAAACTGTGTGACAATCAATTTGGATTTAGGAGTGGTAAATCAACCGTGGATGCAATTTTCGTGCTGCATGGCATCATTACACATGTTTTACAAAACAAAGAAAAACTGTATTGTGGATTCGTAGATTTTAAACGGGCATTTGATACCGTGGATAGAAGACTTTTATGGTTTAAATTAATTCAAAGTGGATGTAGTTCCCAAATAATCAATGTGGTTAAATCAATTTACGAGAAAGTTAATCTTTGTGTAAGATCAAATGGTCAGTATTCAGCGTTTTTTTAAGAACACTATCGGAGTAAAGCAGGGTGAGCCATTATCACCTTTGATGTTCTTATTTTTCATAAACGATCTCGCAAAAGACTTGCATATAGATGGCAATGACGTGTTTCAATCCAATGGATTTATAATATACCTTCTGTTATTTGCAGATGATACTGTGCTTTTTGCAAAATCGCCAGAAACTCTACAACTGTTGCTAGATAAACTTTATATATACTGTAACAAATGGAACATTACTGTTAACATAAACAAAACCAAGGTAGTTGCATTGCCTTTAGAAATGGAACGCGTAAATTCGATTATAACTGGACTTATGGGGACCAAACTATAGAAATTGTGGACTCTTATGTATACCTTGGAATTACTTTACACAAAAATGGCAAATTTCTACAGACTCAAAAACGCATATCAGAACAAGGATCTAACGCATTGTACAGCTTGATGGGTATTTGTAGGAAACTTCCACTACATATTAAACAACGGTGTGATCTTTTTGATTCAATGGTTGCGTTTGTTTTGTGTTACGGAAGTGAAGTATGGGGCTTCCATAAAGCTATCGACATTGAAAATGTGCACAATAAATTTTGCAGGTATGTCTTAAATGTTAATAAATCCACACCTATTGATGTATTGCTTGGCGAGTTAGGCAGGGTACCGCTCAATATCAAACGCCAAGAGCGTATAATTAAATATTGGTTAAAAATATTACAGAACAATGATAATATGTTATCAAATATATACAATTTGTTACTTACAGATGCCAATAGTGGTAAGGTAAATTGGGTCTCCAATTTACGTGATATGCTATGTAATCTTGGTTTTTCTGACTACTGGTATTCCCAGAATGCTAGCCTTATTAATTTTGAGATAATTAAACAAAGATTGTATGACCAGTATATGCAGCATTGGTTTAACTACATAAATACATCTAGTAAACTTATTTTATATAAAGGTTTCAAATGTTGTGTACAGTTTGAACATTATTTAAATTGTGTAAATATTAAATATGTATATATGTTATCAAAATTTAGATGTAATTCCCTCCAGTTAAATGTAGTTACAGGTCGATATACAAATATTCCTAGAAACCAACGGTTATGTACATGCTGTTCAATGAGTGTCGTAGAAGACGAATACCATTTTTTATTAATATGTCCAATCTACAGACAAGCTATCTTATACAGCCTGGAACATTAGAACCAATATCCTATTAGTCAGGGGGCAGATCCCAAAAAATGTGACACCCCTAAACTTTTTGTTAAAAGCAGGAAACATGGTAGATCTTATTGCCTTATATGTACATAGTTAGGCAAGGTATGTTTCCACTTGGACTTTTTCCGTTTAATGGAAAATATGGCTGCCAATCAAAATGGCCGCCAAAAAAGATCATTTAAGTATAAAAAAATCAATATCAAATTAACCACTCAACCTTTTAAGTTGAAATTTGGTATTTAATCATTTAAATATTTGTACTAATTTTACATGGATAAATATTGGTTGTAGAATTCATATATGGCCGCCATTTTAAGATGGCCGACGTTATAATCATCGTGCTGCATCATAAATCAAATACAACATAGGATGTCATTATTTTATGAAATTAAACCAATGCATTGTATTTAATATATATGTATTTAGTTAGGCTAAGTATGTTTCCACCTTGACTTTTTCCGTCTAATGAAAATATGGCTGTCAAATCCAAGATGGCCACCAAAAAAGATCATTTTAAAATTAAAATCCAATAACAAATCAACCGCTTAACCTTTTGAATTGAAATTTGGTGTTTGGTATTTAATCAATTAAATATTTATACTAATTTTTTCATGAACAAACTGTGGTTGTTAAATTCAATATGGCCGCCATTTTCAAGATGGCCGACTTATAATCACCGCGCTGCATTTTAAATCAAATACAACAAAGGATTGCATTTAATATATATATTTTTTAAGTTTTCAATAAAGATCATTTGAATCAATTTAATAGCTATGATTTTTGACGTCTGCAATAAAAAATAGTCATCTCGCTCATTCAAACAACAGCAACATGATTAACATCCACGGGCACCTTGCAGCAATATATTATATACGTATATCCATTATACTTATTATATAAGTATGCTCAGGATATAATTACATATTATACCAGTTTTATATTTACAGCACTAGACGGCCGTTTCGGAATACAATTCCTCATCAGTAGTATAACATATTTTCCCCGGTTAAAAAATTCAACAGCTATAAATAAAGAAAAAAACAATCTTTTATTTCCAAAACATTAATTGTACAACAAAAACTAAGACCATAAAAAACATCTGCATCCCTACAAAGGATAAGCGTTTGACCATTATCTGTTTCTTTGGCTCCTTTGGCACAATTCTTGTGCCTGCCTCTTTATAGTTTGCTCAGAGACCTGATTTACTTCGCCCTGTCCTCGAGAATGGAGTATTTGCATACAAAAAACTAACCTTACCATCAACTGCTTGCCATACACCCTTTTTGTTTATCTCTTTTTTAACAAAAAAATCAGATTCATTTTTATCCTCGTCCATATGTATATTGAATTATTCCAATTTTCAACATTCCATCTCTATTCTGCAATACATGTATTATTCTCTAAATCGAATTATTCTTACCAGTTCTTACTGCTTTAATGCTCTATGATTGTGATTTGTGGATGGATTGTTGTGTTTGTGTTTGTTTTTGATTTATTAATTTTTCTTGTCAGACTTTATAAAATGCTCAAAATATCAATCAAACAAAACATCTACTCTATCACTATTCCTGAAATGACACTTTGCTATCTGCAAATCTACAAAGTTGTCAAAGGTTTGTGCATTGGTGCTTTCCCAATGCTGTTAAGCAATGTCATACTCTCTATCTTGATACAAATCTTTATACCACTTTTCAGAATATTTCTGGATGACATCATCAACCTGTGACTACATCAGATGTTTGTTGATTGGTCGTAAACTACCTGATAATGTTACTTCTTTTTGTCCAGTGTATCACTATCTCCATTACCTCTTTCTGCTTTCACTGGCACAATGATATTATTTAGCTAATATTGTTTTGATTTTTGAAACTCTATAATGCTACCGAAAAATATAAAGACCTGTACGATAATATATGGTGCGACATTGATTAACAGCATTGGAAAACCACAATATGCACTTTGAAGATTGTCTCGCAGCAACCACAAAGTATCATTTTAGAAAATAGTGTTATAATAGATTGTTTGGTAGATTGTTTGCTTTTATAAAGGCTTAAACCAGGCAAAAAGAATAAATTTGAATCAAACATACCAATCCATGTCAAAATCACAGTAAAATCTTGAAACTTTCAAATTAAGTTTAACACAGGAACATCCACCAGGAAAGTGCAAACGAGCGACCTAGAAGGGTAATTGAGCACCCCACACTTTTTAGAATGAAAGGAATATTGAACTTTGGGACGCCACATATCCATGGTATTTTCGGATACAGTATTACCATACTATATTGTGATGACAACCATAAAACTTTATGAGGGCCTTCATAAGCCTAGGCGTGCACTATTCCTACATCAACAATTCATTTGTTAGCAGTTTGCAGCGTTGTATAAACAGATTTAAAGAAGAGAAATGGAATTCCATGTTGCCTGATAATTTGAACAATTTTATAAAAACGGGAGAGAATTAGGCTTAACTGGCTAGTTTTATTTCAAATGAGTTCTGCAAGGAAGTACAAGGCAAGGAGTCAGTGGTTAGTGGGGGTTGCGAATGCAAATACTACATTCTCGAGTACAGGGCGAGTGCAAACCATAAATAGGCAGACTCAAGACTTGTATCTTATACCGAGTAAGATGGATAGAATAACGGATAATGATCAGATGTTTTTATTCTCTTGGTTTTGTTTCACAACTAAACAGTAAGGGTGAAGTGAGTGCTATAGCAAAAGTTAAACCGAAGTTTCCAGGAGTTAATAACAAATATCAGAAGAAAAACATTTAGATCTGCTGGTATTTGATCAACAGACAGTGATTGAGCTTCCAGCATAGGAAGTGTTCAAACAATTACAGAGTTTGAAAACTGAACTGAAAGCTTATGAATATACGATAAAGTCGGTAATGCTATTATCAAGTGTAGATTCTTTTGTTTGTAATCTATTTCAAGCTACCAACCCTCAACAAAAACCTTCATGAATTTCACAGTCATTCGTCCGTCATTTCCACTTTACAAGTTATGTTCCGGTCATGCACATTAAATACATTAATTATCAGGAAATAGTTCGGAATCTATGTTTATTTTCTCAGTAAAAACTACCATTAACTCTTTTTAATAGTTGGGAAATTGAACTTCAATATTTATGAATGTGGAATTGTTGAATCTTTGTGATGTTTGTGCAGCTTAATTATTCTGAAAAGCACATTCTACTGCATCGTTGTTTGTGGATGTAAATCATGCTGGTGTAAAAAGCTTTAAAAGGAGCCAGTTAACTAGTATACATATATATAAATTCAATATATTGGTTTATTGTATTAAAACAATGCAGCGTGGTGATTATAAGATGGCCATCTTGAAAATGGCGGCCATATTGAATTTTACAATCAATAATTATTCATGGAAAATTAGAATAATATTTAATTGATCAAATACCACATTTCAACTCAAAAGGTTAAGCGGTTGATTTGTAATTGAATTTTATATTTTAAAATGATCTTTTTTTGGTGGCCATCTTGGATTTGGCAGCCATATTTTCATTTATCGGAAAAGTCAAGGTGGAAACATACTTAGCCTAACTAAATACATATAATAAATACAATACATTGGTTTAATGTTATAAAATAATGACATCCTTTGTTGTATTTGATTTAAAATGCAGCACGATGATTATACGTCGGCCATCTTAAAAATGGCAGCCATATTGAATTTTACAACCAATAATCATTCATGGAAAATTAGTATAAATATTTAAATGATTAAATACCAAATTTCAACTTAAAAGTTTAAGTAGTTAAATTGATATTGAATTTTTATACTTAAATGATCTTTTTGGCGGCCATCTTTGATTGGCAGCCATATTTCCATTAAACGGAAAAAGTCAAGGTGGAAACATACCTAGCCTAACTGAGTACATATAGGGCAATAAGATCCACCATGTTTCCTGCTTTTAACAAAAAAGTTTAGGGGGTCAATAAAGAGGCTACTTTTTGAGATCTGCCCCCTGACTATATCCCCCACCTATATTATTATTATTGTTATTATTGCTGTTATTGTTGTTGTTATTATTATTATTATTATTATTATTATTGCTGTTGTTGTTGTTATTACTATTGTTATTACATTGTAATAATAATAGTGGGTGATAATGATGATGGTGGTGGTGGTGATGGTGATGATGATCATGATCATGATAATAATAATAATTATTATTATTATTATTATTATATTAAATACTTATTATCTATATTCATTAGTAAAAACTCTACTCTGTGATACTTATTTTTGTTTTTAATATATTACAAATACATGTATTTATATTTAGTTTTCCACCTTCACAGTCAGTCTTCATATTTGTATTCTGCGCCATCAATCCATTATTGTAAATAGTTAGGCTACAAGCATGTAATTTGCTTCATGCTAATAAAGTTATTATTATTATTATTAATAAAAGGCACACCAAGCTTTTAAAAGCTTGTCTTAGTTATTAAAACTAAAACTGATGGGCCTTGTGCCAGATTTTGATATACATCTGTCTATTCATGATGTCATCGTCATAACTACGGTAGCTCAATTGGTAGAGTGCTCGCATGGGTTTGAACCCCGGTCGGGTGTGACCAAGACTTGAAAATAGGTAGTGGCTGTTCTTTCAACAGGCACTCGACATTTACAAATGAAAGTCGCGGGGTCCTTTGGAACAGACCTTAAAAACCGTTACTCCGTGCCATGGCAGGTTGCGCACGTTAAAAAACCCTTCCTGTACATTTATGTCCTGAGCGCACTTCAAAGGACATTTCTGCCACTTCACGGGCCTATAGATAGCTAGTGACGTCTCGGTATTCATGAGTAAAATATTCTTGACTGGGACGTAAAACACATTCAATTAATCAATCAATTAATTAATCATATATATTGGGATCATCAGTGATTATAAAATTCGAACTGACTTTGGACGGACACTGGGTTTAATGATAAAATAATATCCAGTCGTATGGTTATATAGTATGATCGGAGGGCACTTAACCATGTCCAGTTCGGTTGTTTTACTAATGACACTTGGGCAGAGAAATACAGATCTTGTATGTCTAGGATGAAAAAAAATCAACCTCATACATGCATATTCTGATGACAAAATACTGTAACGTCTGAAAAACAACAACTTTATGAATGGATTTTTACTTTACACCGATCCATTATTATTCCATTAAAGCATGTACAGAAATCGAGGTCCGACCGTAAACAATTGATGCGTTTAAGACGATGGTCTCATCACCTGTATTAAGTCGCCTGTGCGATCGCCAGCCCGAATGGGAACTAGATATACCCGATTTTCAAATTTAAATTTCACCAATAACAATATTATTTTCTGAAAATGTCTGGTTTTCAGTGAAAAATACATACTGTCACGAATATTCAAATATAAAAATGATTAAAATATCTTGAAAAAAATCCATTCCACTTTTTGATTTAAAATATGGCGACATTTTACTTAATTTCCCTCTGAAACTCATTAGAAAGTGCACAGCACTGTTTTTATAAACAGCTTTTTCCTTATTAAAGATATAGAAAAGTGAAAATGTCTGGTTTTCATGATAAAGTTCACATCGTGATGAAAATTCAGTTATAAAAATCTTTGTGGTACCTTTAAAAAAATCCATTCCACTTTTAATTTGAAATTTAGGTGGTACAATATTTGTATCAATATTTCAGTCAGTGGATAATGGCCAATATGATAGACTACCGGTATGTATATACTATGGTTATGTATAGACTATCATGGTCAAATACTAGCCTACTGGATCTAATACAACATTGTGCCCTTTACTATTTAAAATATTATTAAAGAATTAAATCAAGTTAGAAACAATAGGAAGTAATGAAACGTGCACACTGTACTATCATATGCCTCTGAAATATGGGGATTTGATAAAGGTAAAGATATAGAGCTTATCCATAATAAATATTATAGTTAACAGGTCTACTCCAGTTGAGGCCATGCTTGGGGAACTTGGTCGTATGCCATTACACATTAAACGTAAAGAACGCATACTCAAGTACTGGTTGAAAATTTTGCAAAATCATAATAATATTTTATTTAATATTATTTAATGTTGCTTTCAGACGCTAACAATGGCAAGACTAATTGGGTGTCAAATATAAGAAGTCTTATATTTGATCTAGGTTTTCCTAATTTATGGTATATATATTGACTATAATATGTTAAGACAACGGTTACATGACCAATATCTACAGCAGTGTTATAATTCCACTAATACTATAATTAAGCTTACATTTTATAAAATCTACAAAAGAGACCTGCAGTTTATATCTTACTTAGATTGTTTAAACACGCATTTTTTCAAACTTATTGTCGAAATTAAGATGTGGTAGTCTCAAGTTATTTGTAGAGACTGGTAGATACTCTAATACACCTCGTCATTTAAGAATCTGCCAGTGTTGTAAAATGCGTGTAGAAAAGGACGAATACCACTTTGTTCTGGTATGTCCAGCATATAGGCAAATAAGGTTAAAATTTTTACCATCTTATTATAATCACTGGCCAAATATTCACAAATTCTGCAATATTATTAGCAATCAGTCTAAAACTTTATTATTAAAACTTGCTAAGTATTTATATAATGCTTGGATTGCAAGAAGTCATATTCTTGATATCAGCTAATACTTTTATTATGATAATATTATTATTAATTTCATTATTATTATATTATTATTATGTTCAATATAGATACTGTATTTCCTGCCAGCCATCAAGTATTATTATATAATATTGCTTTGTGGCTACAAGCCTGTATAAATGCTTAATGCCAATAAAGATTATTAATGAAACGTGCACATTTTTATTTTCCATGTTATTATAATTCTTATTTATTCAACTAATAGAGTATGAGACGTTAAAATAGCAAAAGTTCAGAAAAATATGCAGATTTTTATTTATATTTCATTTAACTAATAATAATAATAATATCTATTTTATTCAAGTTTTCAAAAGTAATCAATGCCATAAAACATTTAACTACAACATGATTATTCCCAGCCATGTTGTTATTATTAGGAAACAACATTGAAGATGACTTCGTTAAAATTAACATGTACATTTAAATAGTTGTCTATTGAACGGATTTATAATTGTTTCAATTGTTTCGATTGAGAAAGTTTGTCGGTTAGCTTAAAGCTTGTTGCAGGCCAGTGGTTTTCCCCGAGAAATACGGTTTCTCCACCAATAAACTGAGAGCGAAAGAATTTTGACTTTATTACTTCACTTCGCTTTCTTTACATCAAAATATACTTTGAACTATCAGAATAATGTTGTCTAACCGATGCACAGAGAGAGCAGGAATCAGGACACACCACCTCCGTAGAAACATTGTTTTTGTGTCAGTGAATTGAATCAAGATTGATATTTTTCAATTACTTGTACCTAGACGTAACAGGAAATCTGTGAGCGCATCCTGAGCCTAAAACGTTGGCGCTATGGAGAAAAACAGGCGATTCACGTACTCTGTTGCGCACATGAAGTGAATTTCACAAAAGGCATCACGTCTGGTGCAAACATTGCCATTTTCACCATGTAAAATCCCTATAACGCCAACATTTTCCTTTCTACAGAAATACTTTATGACAATTGCGGATGCGCATACAAATTTTCAGTAACGACTAGACATAAGTAATTGAACAATATCAAACATTATTCACGTTTATTATTTCTTTTTCTATGGGAATTAATAGAGCATAAATCAGAAACAGAGTGATTCCGACAATAAGTTAGATATAGACAAAGCGGCAGTAACATTTAATTATATGGTACATATATAACAATAATTACATAAAGCACAGTAAATAAAACAAAATATAGTTTAGACAGTAATAAATATTTTCACAATACTAGTACGTGCAAACATAAATATTTATTTACTTAAGAAATGAATTTAGCTTTGTTTAGTTGTATGGTATTAAACAAAAATGTTTTTGAACCGTATATAATAGTGCAAAAACGATATGCAAGTATGAAAAAAGTTTGCTTTTAAACAAATTAATACATATAATTGAATTTCAATCAATAAAAGCTGGTTTTGATGCAAAATATGTAAAAATGCGATGCATTTATTTTGTATTTAGTACTACAATGTATATATTATGCTTGTTGTTTTGCGGAACTGGCAATATTTGCAACTACTCAAAGTGACGCCATTCTATGCAGCATTTCGCCTAGGATGTAAACTTAAAAGTTGCTATCAGCTCGGTCATTTTAAATGTTCAATGTAATAGTTACATGTGTAAATATAACGGATATAAAACTCTGTACTGGTTCTCCAATTAATGCACGGTACATCTGAAAAAACGTGGGAAGGCAGACGGTTATTTGGAATTCTTTATCAACTCTCGAAGTTCTGAAAAATAAAAGACAACAAAGTTAGTTTTTGTCTTCACTGTAGTAATTTAAACGCTCAATATAATAGTATGGAAGCCGATTGGAATCAAGATGTGACGCGTGTTCTAGATGAACCAGAAAGTCACAAATTTTTTCAAGATCTTTTAATGTTCGATATTTACAAAATTACCAGCCAAAGAGCGTTTGTCTGTACATGTAATTGGTTTTTAATAAAAATGCGTTAACAACAACCACACACACACACACACACACACACACACACACACACACACACACCTGCTGCTTCAAGTCTTTTCTTCACGTCTTCCTCTGACACTAAACTATCTGTTGACCCTGGCATAAAGGTCCAGTGGAATCTGATGAAACCAACATAAATCCAGGCTCCTAAGGCGCCACCTACATGTGGAGCAACTATAGGGACCCAAAACCATTTATAATCTCTGAAACTTGAAAAGAGAAATCATATTGATCAAAACTTATAAATATTAATATTTTAATAAAAATATTACTTCGTTTTTTATCGAATCTAAAAATAATCTCTAATTTTTTAAGTCAATTTGTTTCCCAAAATTATTATCAATTACTATATGACTGACAAACGTGTACTTGGATATAGCCAGAGCAATTTGGAAGACAACTCGACATCAAGTGAAATAAAAAAGGGACAAGACTACTGGTTATAAAACTCGATGTTACAGCCCCGTTCATCACGTAATTACTAAAGGTTTTAAGCGGTTGCCTTGTAATATTCAACCAGTGGCATCTCGCTTTGAGGCAGATGGTCCCCAAGTCATTTACAACTGATTGTATACCGACATGTTACCCTGCATTTGGTTTTGTTTTAAAAATATTAAACGAGTAAATGCATTTTGATCTACTAGTTCACAAGATAAACTATGAGGGACATTAAAAGTTCTAGCACTTAAAAGCTAAACTTAATACAAATGTTCAAAGTCGTCTTGATTAGAACTAGTCAACGAATTGTCCTCTTCGGCGTAAGTAAAAACAAATTAGAAGCTGTAAGCGGTTCCAACACCCCCTTACCCAATGTGCTTTTTGTTTGGTATATGTGTCCATGATAATGAGTCTATTAATTTAAACTTGTTGACCGGGAAAAGTAAGACTAAGTTATAAGGAAGATATATAAGTTTTGACGTAAAATTACGTTTCTGTTGGTGTAAAACAATCTATATTATCATTGAATACAGGATTCACTGTTTATAGAGAAATAGGGCACTCTTTCTGACAAGTATATGTTTGTCCTTTTTGTAGTTACCATAATAAAATGGTTGTTGTTTTATTGTATTTTATATAATCTTTAACCATTTTCGTTTCCTATGTGATAGCTGTCTATTTTATTAAATAATGATATGAATGAGAGAACTTATTAATTGAGACACGCACAACTGCTTAAGGTTGATTCAAACAAAACAAATGAAGTTTAACTTTTATGTAAAGGTAAAAGTGAAACCTAAATGGTTCTATCCCCCATCCAGCTATCACCGTGAAAACCCTTGGTGAAAAATCTCGGGCTGGATTTAGTGGACATCCACAATTCATACCAAACGCACAAACAATCATTATGACCAGGAATCCAACTGATAACGGAAGTAAGCCTCGACTTGGTTTCATGTTTTTCTCGTCGAGAATGGCCACAACCAGCATAACCAACATTGCCACAGCAACAGCCTGAAATTAAATTTTTTTTTCTATTTATCGTTTTAACAATAAAACAAGCTTTATAACTCGGTTTATTGATATAAATTTTGTATAATTTGTTTTCATTTTACATAAAAAGCTATTTAATGTCATTACGTATGTACACCACGTAGTCGGAAAACAAATCGGTTTACAAAAAAAAAAAAAAAAAAAAAAAAACCAAAGATAGACTCCTTCCAATGAACAGGTGGTTGTTCTAGACATCATTATGTCAAATTTGTTTTGCATTTGTATATCTTCAGTGATCACATAAAGGAAAAATTCAAAATCTTAATCTGATATCAAACATGAATTAAATATATTAAGAAATTCAAATTATAACTAAAAGCAATCCAAACTTACTACGCCGTTTTATGAGAAGATAATTGATACAGTCTTGATACAGTATAACTTTACCTGATCTGCAAAACTCCCTAGAATGGACACGTGTGGCGTCGGATATGTGGCAAATATACCGGCTGTGGCGTTAATTCCTGATGTTTGTCTAATCCCACCGTCTATATGATTCATAGCATCTACAATGAAGCATAATTTAAGTCGAAGCCGAGGTTTTAATTTGCAACAGCCATCTCGAGAACAATTCATTACAATGAAAGAAACAAAATGGTTTTATGAAGACACTCGTGTAAATTGGGATTGTTCAAATAAACTAAGCTTCGGATGAAGACCATGAGTAATGCCTGCAAAATGACTAATTAAAGATCTTTTGTTTCTTTTATGATCTTTGACAAATTTAAATATATAGGTTAAAAATACATTATTTTATTAAATAAAATAGTGTCTCGACAAATCAAATGTAACCACATGGTATAAGTTGTGTTTTTCTGTTTAAAATATGCATTGATATGTACATTATACTTGAATGAAAAACATTCTTTATTAAATGTAAATAAATAAGTAAATAAATAAAAAGAATAGGTTTTAGACACCGTAACCACAGAGTGACATGGCCAATTTGCATTGGACAATAAGCAGTAATATATCTTAATGATCTCACCTAAGTAACAATGTAGACAAAAGGACAGGCAGCAAACGCTCCAAGATACTGCGCCAGTATATACAGTGGTACTTTCTTCCACGGAAATAATCTACACAAGCGAGTGATGTCGTCACAGCTGGATTAATATGCCCTCCTAAATAAAATGGTAACATTTTACCATAAAAATCAGTGCATGACAAGATTAACAAAAACATATCAAATGATATTGAATAGATTATTGATTTGACCAAGTTTGGTGTACATGAAAATAACTTTTAAAAGTATAGATAAATATTTATCCATTATGTAACAGTACGTCTAGATTCTTGACTTATACAGTTCGTCTTAGATTCATATAATTTTATGAAATTTTCATATATCTTCTGATATTTGACTAAATTAACTTTGTAAAGGTATTGTATTGAAAGCTTTGTGATTATTCTGCTAAGAACATTTAATGCAGTATTGGTTATAGCTTTTTTCAAAGATTTTGAATTTTGGATTGTTTTTGTTCCATGGTTCGATATGCTTACCCTTCCGGAGCACCCGGCCTCACTTCCCTGGTGGAAGTTCTTGCATTTAGTTTAACCTAAATTCCAGTGTTTACTCGATTGTGATTTAGACATGGATTAGTAGCTTGTTTTTATTATTTATTTATGACTATAAAGCTTGAAAATGTCAACGCGTCTTACCAGAAGCGCCACCGGCAATGTAGAGTCCACTAGCGACAGCAAAGCCCCATCCAAGAGAAAGAACAGCAGGGGAGCCCATTCCGCTCCCTCTACTGAGAATGAATACTGCATTACATGACAGGCCTAACAACTGAAAATACAGTGAATAATGGATAGATGTGAATACATTTACTAGAACAAAATCAAACTAAACTAATTCATTTTGTTTCTTATCGAAGTTGATACTTTACAATCAAATAGATGTCTTACATTAAAATGTCTTACATCGATGGCGTTACACATGTATCTATATTGCTAACTGTTCTTGTTTGGTAAAGCTAATGCAAATTGCAGTGTTTGTTTTGCTAAACACAGGAGATGTGTTTATCCTTTCACAGCACATAACCTCACTTCTCCTGGTGAAGTTCACACATTTAACCTAATTTGTCAGTTTCAAACTTTTTACTTTGCTTGGAATTGTGATTTGGACATGGATTTATAAGTTTGTTTTTTCTATAACAAATAACTCCATTTACTACATATATTAAACATTTAACATTTCATCGTCTCTTGTAACTGTTGTTTCTCTTGTTTAGTGATTGTATCATTGATTTCTATTGTGTCATATTCTTGATTGCGTTTGCCGTTGTCAAGTACTTGTTTTTTAGTTGCAGAGTTTCTTCTTTTATTTTTTAAATAAGTTACAATAAAATATTAAGTCAGCAATATCCCCCTTTAATATGAAGCCTAAAAACCGACGAGAAGCAGAAAAATTACTTACCACAAACGTAAATGTTCCGAGAAATTCAGAAAATGCTTCACGGACAAAATTATTTTTGATTCGGAATTTCTGACAAAACATACAAGTCATTTTCCAGTCAAAATAAAAATAAAATAGCAATGTAATGTAAATGTCCTTTACTCTAAAAATTGGATATGAAAATATCTTGTATATTTTGTATTCAGTTTAAGTAACATTATATAATCTGCATGTGTATCATGTAGAGAGATTACTTTTGTTAATTTAAAGTATACCTCCAATATAAGACGCATTGATAATTTCGTATTACATTGTATATGATCGGCACCCTGATGTGAAAACCAACTTACCATCATCGTAAGGACTATAAAACGGTTTGTAACTTCTATTTCATAATATGAATTATTCAAAACTAAACTGTAATATTATATTCTACCATGTTTAAAAATACACGTTTATAATACATGTAGTAGGGGATGTTTTTCATTTTAAAAATCTATTTCTTTTTAAAATATTACTGAAAGATAAAATCACGTTTGTCAAATTGTTATTATATTTTGTCGTTCGTTAAAATTTACTTGTAGAATAGTTAAGAAATTCTTGAAAACAAAATCAACATAAGTCTGCTGTCAACTGTTAAGTCATATTATCAAACTAAAACAATAATTAATGTTTTTTACTTACTTAATCAGAACAATAGTTACTAACATAAGCAAAACCGCTTGCTATTCCTAGATAGATTTGAGGTATTTATCTAGTCGGTAAGTATGGTGACAACTTTTATATACCCAAAGTTATCAGATACTATTTGTTAGTTATAGAATAAGAAGTCTTTCACAATATTGAAGTGGCTTCAGTTTTAAGACGTATGGAACATAAAATGTTTATATCTTAAATGAACCAGGAAAAAGCAAAAGCAACACATATTGAAACAACTGATAATAAAACGTTAATGGACAGGTAATGGGTATAACGACAAAACTCTGGTGAGAGTCAAGTACATTATAGAACTCCTACCATCATGAATATTTTACAACCAGTGTTGAGCTTTATAAAAGAAAAAGTTTATATCCATACATAGAATTGATATTTGATGTTTTATATATACAAAGCTCATGTCTTTACAACACTTAAATGTGATGGTGTCACTACAAAATCCATCATCATTAAAATAAA
Source organism: Anadara kagoshimensis (assembly GCA_021292105.1). NCBI lineage: Eukaryota > Metazoa > Mollusca > Bivalvia > Arcoida > Arcidae > Anadara > Anadara kagoshimensis. Next base: position 2,918,703 of record CM037858.1, read on the forward strand.
CATTATCTTCAACTTGCTTGCAAGTAAATTGTTGACTCAGGGATGTTGCAAGCCTAGGCTTACTAAGGTCCTCAAAAAGTTTTATGGCCGTCATCACAGTATTGTTAAGTTTGATGTCTTTTTGTCCAGGATTACCCTGGATATATTTGACGTCCCATAGTTCCATGTTCCTTTCACACAATTTTGTACACACGTGGCGGGTGTAGCTAGCTAAACACGAGATGCTTATCCTTCCGGAGCACCCGGCCTCACTTCCCTGGTGGAAGTTCACGTGTCTAACCTAACTCGTCAGTTGTAAAGTTTTTACTTTGCTTCTGGATTGTGATTCGGACAAGGATAAGTATGTTTGTTTTTTATTATATTTTAATGATAATTCATCAATTCGTTTTTCTTTTGATGAGACTCAGCCGACTTGAATATTTGTTTTCAGATATAACAATCATATTTCCACTAGATGAGTTGAAATATGGTGGAAATATACATAAGTTTATTAAAGGTATAATGCTCCCTTTAACATGGACTAAATGGACACTGATCAAAAGAGAATAGCAAAACAACAACATCCATTCATATGCCGACCGCATGGTTAAATTTGATAGAATCTTGACTGGGATGTACTCCACTGCACTACATTATAGAAAACTATAACAGACTCGCCGATAGCCGATATATAGAAAAGATAGTAATTTGGACCCGCCCACTTCCATAGATGCACAAGTTAGATTTACATAGACAAACAACATTTAAATAGTATATTTAACAATAGTTACACAAAACCTTGCAAATAACATACATTCCACAATTAGTATAAGAGCAATTAGTTCGTTTACTTCAGATTTCTTTAGATATGGGATAAACATTTTGCACATTCTAAAAACCGACATGAATTCAAACTCCTAACTACATACATATATAAGTATTTTCCACATTGTATAATAGCACAAAAACAATTATGCCGGTATGCAAAAATTCGATTTTGTAAACATTAATCCTAATAATTGAATTTCAATTAATAAACGCTGGTTTTGATACAAAAGAAAAAACTTAGTGCATTTTTGCGGGCAAGCAATGTTTTCAAGCAAGCAACAACGCCATTTTAAAAAGTCAACAATTGGTTAAAGTTAGATGATGTCAACTTAAACACTGCCAGCTGCTATGCCACTTTTTTAATTATTCAGTGTAGTGGTTGCCAATTTTATATTACATGTGTCAATGCGACGGATATACTTCGTCTCCGATTAATTAATAGCGCATCCGTGAAAACGTTGACAAACGTTTATTTTGGATTCTTTTTCAAATATCGAAGTTCTGAAAAGTAAAAGGAATCAGAAATTAATTTTATCTTTACAAGATAGTAATACAAGAATATATAAAACGCACAATTTAATGATCAAAAACAAATAAAAACTTTGGAACTGACAAGTTAGGTTAGACATGTGAACTTCCAGCAGGAAAGTGAGGCCGGGAAGGGTAAGCACCTCCTGTTTAGCTAGATACACACGCCACGTGTGTAATGACAAACTCAGTTCAAGACTAAATTACCAAATTCAGTATATATATATCCCAATTTGAAATATAAAAACACGACATCTTGTTGACTTTATTATTTCTTATTAATGTAAGAAACTCACAAGATTACTTTATCGAATTCCTCTATATAGCATAGCAGTAAATTCAGAAACATCTTGCACAATTATACCAAATCACGAAAAAATATCCACTCATATATTGTTTGGCTGCAGTTACTGTTGAATAATAATAACTAATTAAGTTAAGTACAAAGGTAAAACACGTACCTGCCACTTCAAATTCAAATTTCTTATCTTCTTCAACAGACACTATACTTTCTATTGATTCTGGCATAAATGTCCAGTGGAACTTGATAAAACCAACATACATCCAAGCTCCTAAAGCGCCACCTACATGTGGAGCGACGATAGGCACCCAAAACCATTTATAATCTCTGAAACTTAAAATCAAAATTAAAATGGAAAAACTGCAAAATATATTTGGAAGAAGTAATGCCAATTACTGTATGGAATATAGCTTGAAGCTGAAAAACGTGAACTTGGATATAGATATAGCAATTCAGAACACACCCCGACCAAAATATTAAATAAGAATACGTAATCTTTCGGAAAACAATACTAAAAAAATTCGGATTTTGGGGACCGGTGACCTTTAAAAGAGAATACATTTTTTGGGAGTCAGAAGAATTTCCCTTTAATGATTTTACCCATTTGAATATATTCAACAAAAAAAAACCAAACAAACTAAAAATTTACACAATACAGAAATAATTTTGCGTCTTCAAAATTCCATAACAACTAATTAAGTCACAAATTTCAGACTTTTTATTGCATTTCAATTACCATAGAAAATATAACTACTAATATAATGCCGATATAGCTATGTCAATAATTTATAAATCTGTTTTGCCTTAAATGAGAATGCCATTTAATTTTTATTTGGTTTGATTCCCATGTCTAAATACATACGGAATTTCTTTATCAACAGGATTTATTTTTAGCCTTTTTAAAACCAATCAAAATCAAAAATAAAAACCTCCAAATAAAAATTCCAAAGCAATGTAAAACATTTGAACCTGGCAAATTAAATAAAGCACATAAACTTTACCAGGGAAGTAAGACCGGGTGTTCCGAACGGATAAGTACACACTGTTAAGCTAGCTACACCCGTCACATGCGAGATCAAGATATAGGGTGAAAGGAACATGAAATTTGGGGAGATTAAATTCACCGATGGTAGTTTTTTGTATAGAAACAGAATCTTTGGCAACAAATTTGCAATGAAGGCTCCAAGGCAGCAATATATTTGTAAATAGCTTGTTTCGCTGTATAAAGTTCCCGTAGAAAGAACAAGTTCTTCCATAGCGTATTAATTATGAAAAACATTATGCAGGAGAAAATGTATCTTGCATAGAAAAGGAAGTTGACGATAGAAAAAATGAAATCATTTGAATACGAATGAAATTGTACTAGTATGTAGAAATAATAATGAAACCTAAATGGCTCTATCCCCCATCCAGCTATCGCTGTAAAAAATCTTGGTGACAAATCTCGGGCTGGATTCAGTGGGCATCCACAATTCATACCAAACGCACAAGCAAGCATTATGACGAGGAATCCAACTGTTAGCGGAAGTAAGCCTCGACCTGGTTTCATGTTTTTCTCATCTAGAACAGCCACAACCAGCATAAGCAACAATGCCACAGCAACAGTCTAGAAATAGAAAAAAAGTTTTTTAGTTGCAGGTGTAATGAAAATGAAAAAAACCAAACATACCAATCAATGTGCAAATCACAATCCTAAAACTTTTGCACTTGCAAATTAGGTAAAATAGATACACTTTCACCATTAAGGGATGCCGGTGCTGCGGAATAATACGCACTCTCTGTTAAGTTATCTGCTGTTTGTGCTAAAGTGTGTATTCAAAATTGAGAATAAAGGAGATATGGAATTATGGGACTTCAAATATATCCAGGTAATTTTGAAAACAGAGACATCATATATATCAACAATATTGTGATGGCCATAAAACGTTTTTGGGACCTGGAAAATCTAGGCTCGATCGATTAATATACTTTTTTCATCTTATATAAAAGCTGTTAAATGTTAACACTTTATCTACTACAAGAAGTATTAAAAATCGAAATATCGTAATCGAATTAAAGATACTATGTGTTTCATTTATATAATCATTTGAAGTCAGTATGCAAAGGGGTACTTGGTTTCAGTGGGGATACCTTTACATTTATTATACATTTAAAGCATTAAGATTTGGGTACACATACATGACAATTGAAACATAATCATTCTAATAGTTGTGGATAACTTGTAAAAATATATGTAAAGTCATGTTTTGGTATAAGACCATTGATTGCATTCAAAGACTTTTGTCTGTATTGTGGTTGGATTCTTCTGAGGATCCTTTTCCTTACAGACCAACTTTTATAAAAAAATAGGGAAAATTGGAAATGTGATCTCAAATGCGAATAAATCATTATGGGGAATTTAAATTAAATGTATAACTAGACGCAATCGACACTTACCGTAAAGATTATTAAATTGATTATTCATTCCGTCATGAAAGATTATTATACCTGATCTGCAAATGTCCCTAGAATGGACACATGTGGTATTGGATATGTGGCAAATATTCCGGCTGTTGCATTTATCCCCGATGTCTGTCTAATTCCACCATCCATATGATTGATAGAATCTGCAAGGAAGTATAACAAGCAGGGGGTTAAATTGACATCAGCAAACCCTGCACTATACCATTAACGGTTAAATAAACAAAATTCCAATCTATTTATACCTACATCATTATAGATTTATAGAAACAAATCAATGATAAGAATCAATTATTGGGTGTTTTAATAAGTGAACATCTAAAATTAAACCAGAGTTAGTTTTTACTGGCCGTTTACATTATAAGCTATCAGAAGCATCATATTAGATAATATAATATATGTATATACATTTGTATAATAATATATCAACGTTCTCACCTAAGTACACAATATAGACAAAAGGACAGGCAACAAAAGCTCCCAGATACTGAGCCAGAATATACAGTGGTACTTTCTTCCATGGAAACATTCTACACAAAGCTAATGATGTCGTCACAGCTGGATTAATATGCCCTCCTAATTAAAATTGTAAGGTAAAATTTAGTAGTGGTTGGACCAAAATTGTGAAAACCAAAATTTCTTCAAGTATATTTCATACAGTGCACTTGCTTAATCAGGGCACATTATACATATGCACGATTCATATAGTTTTATATAGCTGTAAAATTCCCATACTATATTACTAAAACAAAGAACATCGACAGGATATTGAATTATCAAATAAAAGAGAATATGTTTTACGTTTCCATATTGATATTAAGCCAATATTTTATCTTTTATTTGCAGATATGACAATAATTGACCAAATTATATTAAAAAAGAGTTGAAAATATAGTAATTTTTTCACTAAGGACATTAATAAGATTATTCGTTCCATCAGTGTCTTACCAGAAGCGCCACCAGCTATATAGATTCCACTTGAAACAGCAAAGCCCCAACCAAGATAAAGAACAGCAGGGGAGGTCACACCGACTCCTCTACTTAGGACGAATACTGCATTACTAGACAGCCCTAACAACTAAAACACAACAAAAACTCCTGAATACATTTTCATTGTACTTAAAAATTAAACTAAGCTAGTGAATTAATGTTATTAAAATATAAGGCTTGATAATCAGTTAGGTCCCGTTTAATTTCTTACATCTGTGTTTTGTTTTATACATAGAAGATCTTAGACGAGTGAGAATTTGTATTTCATCAAATACAGACAGAAAAACTAGTCTAATGTTAGATAAATAGTATTCTGTGGGGTCTGCTTACTTAAATGACGTCACTGCACGGGGTTCCGAAAACCGAGCTTTTTGATTTGGATTAACGGGAGGTGTATCACAAACTCGCCAAAATCTATTTTATTTCGGCATGGACTTTTATAAAATTTTCGCATTAAGTCATATTTAAGTATTGAGAATAACATATGTAAAAATCAAAAATCGTTACAAGTACTCTTTAAAATCAAAACCACCTCACTTATAGAACAATGGGTAATTAAATTCAAATCGATTTCATTTTACCAAACAATGAACCATTAGCCCGGAAGTGTGCTTTAGAACCAGAATAATAAAAATAAACTGTTTTTATTTGCCGGTATTTTGAATACCCATTAATCATTAGTTACCTTAACTCTTTTTTATTATCAGTGATCCCTGTACGTGTCTTTGTTTCGTCTTGTTTTATCATTTGCTTGTATTGTTTTGTGTTCTTTGTTGTGTTGTCTTTGCAAAAGTACGTTTTTCAATTGCAAATCGTTTTCTTGGTCTTGTTAACAAGTAACAAAATTTTTAGTCAATAATATCTTGATAGTTTAAATGCCGATATGAACAACAACAAAATAATTATCAACTTACCATCAAAGCAAATGTTCCGAGAAATTCAGAAAATACTTCACGGAGAAGATTATTTTTTACTTTGAATCTGTGACAAACTATACAAGCCATTTCTCAGTTAAAATTAAAACAAAATAGCACAATATTGCATTTGTCCTTTACTTATATTCTTGTGCAGAAAAAACACATATCACAATATATCATATATTCAGTTTTAGTAACATTATATAGATACTGCTGAGATCTACATGTGTGTCATGTAGGAAGGTTACGTTTGTTCATTTTTAGACTACACCCCTCGAGACCAATTGATATTTTTGCATCATATGATAGACAACCTTAACCAACTTTCATCATCGAAAGGTCAGACAAAGGTATCAAAATAGAACAATGATCCAGGACGGTATTTAGAAATGTATACAAAATTGCTTGGTCTCTTTAGTTGTTGGTGTTCGTTTAGTCGGTCAGCATGAAAACTTCAAGATACCAAGTGGTGGTATGGCCTAGTGTTGCCCAAAACCAGAGACAAACTTTTTTGCTTTAGTTTATTTGACTTATTTTATTCTGGATATCCAACATTTTTATCAGAACGATTCTAAATACACATATAAATATGAAACTTGAGGTACATGGGCCTAATCGCTCACCTGCCTCAAAATATTTGCAAAGAATTAACATTTCAAGAACACTGATTTCTTCATCGGTTATCATATGTACTTTGTGAGATTTTGCCATGTTTTAAAATTTATTGGTTAATCCACAAGTGGCGGTGGGTGTAGCTAGTTAATTAGGAGTTGCTTTCCCTTCTTGAACAACCGGCCTCACTTCTATGGTAAAAGTGCACGTGTTTAACCTGATGTTCAAGCTTTGAAGTTTTTACTTTGCTTTGGGATTTTGGTTGAGACATAGATTGGTATGTTTGTTTTTTTCGTTATATCCATAAAAGGTTTGTAGAAAAAATGATCCAAAAAGACATTCCAAGAGCAATGACTTCTTCTTCATGGATTATCATATAGTTATAAAACAAATTACTTGGTAAGATCTTACCATGATGATCGTTTTTGCAATATACTGTGTTATTTAAAAGTACATGTAATCAAGTAAATGGCCACAAAACACTTTTACATTCTAGAGACAATAATCCTGAAGGAGGTGACTTGGTATCATTAAATACTTCCATGTCAACAAGGTCAAGTGACCTTGCTTATAAATAGTTGTTTCAAGACTTCAAGAAATTATATTTCTGATATAACAGAGAGATGATAAAATCTAGTATATTTATCTTATTAGTATAAACAGTACATGTTTGTCATTGGAAATTAGAAGATACGCTTTTTAGGCAACAAATGTGATATAACAAAATTAGGCAATACTTAAGGTGTATTATTCGTCGTAAACTGGTCCACAGGATTAGGTTCAAATAATCACAAGAAGTAAATACAATTTACCATGTTGTTCGCAAATAATTATAGTAAGCCTTAAAAAATCAACAGTGACATACCTATTATTGTAAGTGTTTTTGATTCCGTTTTGATGATGTATCATTTAATACACATTTCCGCTTGGAAACTCACAGTGACGTAATGGCATATTTAACACAAGACTTACGGGATGTGTTATTGAGACGTTTGGTATTTACGAAATCGATAGATCTTGCCATGCTGGTCATCTTTATAAAATGGAAAACCTTAATAAGAGCATTTTTGCAAACCTTAAAAGTAAAAATGTCCAAGACCTTGACCTTATTTGACAATATTGTGCACATCAAAACTGAAGATTCAATGCTTTTACTTTTATTTTTGTAAGTGAGATATGACCATTTAAAGCTGGCATGAAACGTTTAAAAAATAATCTCATTTTTTCCCAAATTTTACAAAATGAACAAACAAAGTTTAAGACCCACCAAAAGCCAAATATCACATCATATTTTTTCCTCCATCATCGCATTTTGAGAAGATTTTATAAGATCTATGCACTCATAGGCTTGACTTAGTTTTGATAGCCATGACAAAACAACGAACAAATTTGAACCAACCGTATATGCTTTCAGCTCAGGTGAGCTAAAAACAATCAGTAAAATAAAAGTAGTTATTAGCCAAATAATATAGCTGAAGTGTATTAACAAGTACAACAAATATTACAGTTCCAACAAATTACTTAAGGGGTTTGCTTGCGGTAGTACCTTAATTTTCAATATGAGCAAAAACTAATTGCACCAAAATTAATTTACGGTTGCTTGCACTAAGTTGTTTTTGTTATTGGTGTATATGTCTGTAATATTAGACGTACTTACGATAGATGACAAAGCAATCTTATACCGAATGTGATAGCCAGATGAAAAATAAACTGACGTATAAAGCCAGATATAGATGTGCAAAAATATTGAGTTTTAAATGAGATGGATCTGAGAAATAAATACCCTTGTAACTAAGATCATATTACTCAAACGACATATATATTGACGTCTCGCGTTCTCAGCATGCCTGCACGAAGTATAGAAAAGGTACTGTCATTTATGGGGCAACAACTTCTACATACAGACGTACTTTTTGTTGGCATCAGCAAATTTGATTTCTTTATTTCTTTTTTATCTACATTCAACATACTTTAACAATATTCTGACATATATACAGTACATATCATTTATTAATACAATATAATATCGTATATTTAAGTGTGTGTGTGTGTGTGTGAGAGAGAGAGAGAGAGAGAGAGAGAGAGAGAGAGAGAGAGGGCGATAAAGAAAGGGAGTCCTTTACATATGTCACAATATGTGGTTAGTGGTTGATTAATTGTAAGGTAATTAAGATATTTCCTTGTCAAAATTAAATTAAAAATATATACTTAATATATTCATTAAAATACTACCTTGTTTGTGCTATTGCTGTCATTCTTTCATACTTTATTCAAGTTTATTTCTACTTGTAGTAATATTGTTTTAATCACATCCGTACATATCTAAACACAACTTATGACAGAATTTTGCCAAAGCATCTGGTTTATCAATAAATTTTATGTCATTATACCATATTAATGGAATAAGCATAAACTAATTACATAATTTACCAGTATTAAATTCACAGCACTAAAAGTCTGTTTCGGAATCCAATTTTTGATCTGAATTGTTTGGATCAAAATTCTGAAACCAAATTTTTTCAAGGGATTGAAAAAATACCCAAAGTAACAACACTTTTAACCAAATTTGCTAAGGAAATACTTTGCATAAGAGAGTATGCCTTAGTTTTTGAGGATTTTCATTTTTAACTAGCAGCAAAGTTAGACAGTAGTATATTTCTGACAATACAAAAGTATTGTATTGTCTACTGAGTAATAAATATCCTCAGGTATGTTGAGCCCATCAGCAGAGATACCAGGCTATGGTTTTAAGTACATATTGTACGTGTTAATTTTACAGTACCAAACGAATGTTTCGGGATACAATTCCTCATTAATACTGCTTGGATCAAAATTATGAAACTTAATTTTTTCAAAGGGTTGAAAAATATTATATCCAAAGTACCAAAATATATTACCGAATTCAGCTAATGAATTACTTTGTGTATACATTAGTTTTTGAAGATTTTCACATTTTAATTAGCAGCAAATAAAAAACAAACATACTAATCCGTTTCCAAAGCACAATAACAAAGCAAAAGAAAAACTTTGAAACTGACATAATAGGTTAAACAGGCGAGCTTCGACCAGATGCTCGGGAAAGGTAAGGTAGTCACACCCGCCACGTGTGTAATCAAAATTGATGACGAAAGAAACATTAAACTATGGTCAGTGAACTATATCCAGGGTAATTTTGGATACAGAGACATCTTATTTATCACCAATATTGTGATGACGGCCATAAAACTTTTTCAGGGCCTTGATACGCCTAGGCTTACAATATCCCTGGGTCAACAATTTATTTGTAGGCAGGTTGCTTCGTTGTATATAGTTCCCGTAGTGGGAACAAGCTCTATCATAGCGTATTTTGAAAGAAAGCAGAAGCAGGTATATTGCTGCATAGAAATAGGAAGTTGACAATAGAAAAATTGTAGTCATCACCTGTGTCATAGAGCTTTAAATGTTGCCTTTTCGCGGGGGTCATAATTACATACAAGTCTAAATATCAAACAGAGATTGAAGAGTCAGTAGTATCTTTCATTTCAAGCTCACTAGGATAGATGATTTTCACATACTGGTAACACCAAATTTAGGTTTTAATAGATAGAACACCATCTATATCATTATATGCATGTCTTCTCTCCAGATCTATCAAGGTTCTGTTTAAATTCTGCTTCAAACTAATAAAAAATAATTCAGCAAGTAAAGGTGTATAGTTTGAATCAAATTATTTGTTTTATTATAAGTTTGAACTTACTTTATATAATATCAACTCGAGTCACTAATTGTCTGAAATAGATATACCAATTTACCAAAAAATACAATAACATAGATATTCTGACCAAACATTAGACAATATTTCACTAAATCACACAAATAAACGTTTAATAGTGCCACGAGAAAAGATGCTTCAAATTTTGCTCCTGAACAAAGTTAATAAATAGTGATCTTAATGTGTTCGACTTGATTCATCTTGTCTTGCTTAGTTATTTCTATATTTAACTTGTATCGTGTTTTCCGTGCATTAGCAGTTACCAAGTCTGTTCTAGATGTTTTTTTTATCCAATTACCAATTGGGTAAATACAGAAAATGTCAACCCTGTTATGATTCTGTATCGATATTGGCTGAAGAAACTGCAAGTATACCTAAAAGTGACATGTCATTTTACGCTATGTTAGCTTAAAAAAATATAATACCGTTATGAAATGAGAAAAAGAAGATCGCGGTTTGAAAGTAAAAAAGTAAAAAAAAAAAAAAAAAAATGTTTAAGCCCAATTCTTTTATTTTGTTCACATGTGTTAGGGTAAATGTTGACTGGGTGCATAAGTGAATAATATGTATGCACAATAAGCATTTATATAGTGTATTGTTCATGTTTGCTGTCAACTTTGATAATATTATATTTTAAGCAATATGCGGTATATGGAATGACATGTGCATGTATATGGATATATTAACAAATAAAAACACAAAAATCTGATGCATTTAAATTTTTTATTTTCAACATACTCATGCCAGATGTCTAGTATGTAAAGTGAAGTGAATTGTGGGATAGTAAAAGCTGATCGTCGTTCTACAAATCAAAGAGAAACAAACCAGTTCATGTCAAAATCATGATCCCAAAAGTAAAGTAAAAACTAAACACTGACAAAAAAGTAAATACATGTGAAATTCCAACTGAAAAGTGAGGCTGGGAGCTCCGGATGGATGAACACTTTTTATTCAGCTACATCCGCCACGTGTGAAACGAGATACCTAAACAACAACGACAAAACTGGACATATAATGTTGTGTTTTGTTCGCTTCCATTTTAAAGTCTATTTGTGCTCCAAATTACGGTTGTACATCTATTCTAAAATATAACATTTCAGTTAGTTAAAACTTACTAAATATACGTCACTTAGATTTTTAATTACATGGACGAAAAACAACACGGCAACAGCTGGTAACAAAATCCTTAGTAATTTTCCTGAATTGTTATGCAAATAATACACTATTCACGACTTTATTGATTAAGGAACATATTCGTTTTATCTTACTGATTTGACACATAATCAGCTGTTTAGTTTATCTACGAACCACATAAGTTATCAAATATTATCGTAAGAGATTATTTATTCTTTTATTCGTTTTGTCTGCTTGATCCCTTCTATTACATTACATCTTATTCAGGTTATTATTATTATACATGGATTGTCTTACTAGCACTTCTGTCAAAAATGTCAGTCAATACAACTTCAACCTCATCGCCATGGTTAAAATCCATATCACTTGATCTTACTTCCGGATCCACCATAGAATATATATCAATTCCGTTCTTTTTTTATCAAACAGCTGAGTTGTGGAGCACACGAGTCTTGAATCTTCCACTCTTATATTGTTTCTAGTTGCAACTCGGGCCTCAAATTCCAGTGGCGGTAAATCTGGACTTGTATTTTCGCCTACGTCAACCAATGAGACGTTACATCTTGGATCGACTCCTTCATTTGGCTTTGTATCTTTGCCACCGGTCCTTATACAATAGCAGTGACTGTCTTGTACGACACAATCATAATTCCCATTGTAACATGAGTACATTGGTACGCTCTGGTTCACATTGAAAGTAGTGTTTTGAAAATAAAACCATTTATTGGTACATGTATACAATGTATTTGAAGCCATTTTATAGTGTCCAGATCTTGTATCTTCACCTGTTCCACGCCAGTTCTCAACAAAACAGGCAGTACGTGTTGTGAAATATACACTTTTTACGGGTAGTCAAAGGTTGCAAAATGTCTCCATATCTCTGCTCTGTCGGGTATAACGACAAGAAACCAAAGCAAGAATGGTCATCTTTTTCCCACCTTCTAACAACAGCGGTGTACCAATGATCGGGTGTCCAGCCAACAGAAAGTTTATTGATTTGAGCCCAGTTCATTCTCCAGCGAATCGTGATATATGAGTACCATAACCGATATAAGAGGTTTTGATTTCGTCTGTTGTTGAAGTTTTGGTAACCCACATTAAAAAAATAAAAGCTCTTTCTTTCGGATGACCTTGGATACCACAGTAACCTCCGCCATCTTTTCCAGCGTACCACTGTAGACAGCAGTAATAAGTATGCTTGTCGAGACCGTTAGAAGGTACACAGGCATCATGCATCAATAATTGTCCAGGCTCGGCATCATGAAACCTGAGAGCACAGAAGGCGCTCTGTTACTCGCCATGACTTACTATAATAAAAGAAAGAGTAAATATTATATGCTTGAAAAAAGAACAATAACAATTTGAAATCGTAGTTAAGTAAAGTTCAAAAAGTTTTTTTTCAAATATTTAAAACTGTTTAATTTTAGTCAATGTAATAAATCAGAAACATTGTATTATATAGAATTATCTCATTTGGTATACATGTATATAAACTTACAAATCAGAAAAAGCACAGACTACTACACAAATGATGTTTATCTTTTCAATGTTAGTATCCGATATAATGACACGTTAACAATTTCAAGGTGCATTCTAGACATGAGTCACACGACAATGGTTTTAATAAAAAAGTTTTGATTAAAGAAAGTATCAATATGCTTACTCCTCCTACAGCTAAATAGTATCTTTCCTTCGGCAACTACAGACTGATCTAATAAAGGGATATAACTGAATAATGTCTCTACACATTTTGTATCAATAAAGAACATTTAAGATATCAACAAGAAATAAGGGAAGTAAATAATCATTTGGATGCGTTTTTTGTAATGAAGTGAGTATGGACTGAAATTTTCGCTTCTTTACATAAATATAATTTTTTTGTAACAAATGCAAAATACATTAATTTAATTTCGATTTTCGCGTGTGTAGCTACCTTAGCAGGGGGTCCTCCCCCTACCGGAGTATTCGAACTCACATCTCCGGTAGAAGTTCGCGTGTTCAACTTAATAGTTTTTACTTTGGATTGCGAGTTAGACATGGGTTGATATGTTTGTGTTTGATTATCAAATAGCAACTTATAGACGAAAACAATGCCAATACAGCCAAGAACGTGAACAAAATAAAGAAATTAGCTAGCAATATATTTAACGTCTCATATTTCCATTTTCCTTCCACGCAATTTTGTACACACGTGGCGGGTGTAGCTAGCTAGACAGGAGGTGCTTACCTTTCCCTGGTGAAAGTTCACGTGTCTAACCTAACTTGTCAGTTCCAGAGTTTTTACTTTGCTTCTAGATTGTGATTTGGACATGGCTTAGTATGTTTGTTTTTGACTAGCAATACAAGACAAATAAACACTATTTGGACATTATAAAACTGAAAAAATGGACTGATTTCCCGCTTATTGTACAGACCGTGGTGCATAATTTAAGTAAGTGCATTTTAAAATACGGGTTGGCTTAATATTTTCCAAATATTTACAAACAACGTTTAAAAGGCTTTTATTATACAGAAGTGTCAATTAGTGATCATACAGTATTTGTTGTATTTTGGAATATATACATTTATTCGCACAAATATTCCGGCTCGCCCAAATAACGATTTTGGTATAATTTAATAAATATTAAAATACACAATTACATGTACTGTATGGAGTTTCTTAAAAACAACTCTGTCAAGAATATCAGTCAATACAGTTTCCACTTCAACTCCATGGTAACTGTTTTTCACGTTTTTTGCTATATTTTAATAATTATATAAATACACAATTACTGTATACTGAGTTTCTTAGAAACAACTCTGTCAAGAATATCAGTCAGAATAACTTCCACTACATCCCCATGGTTACTGCTTTTCAAATCTATATTAGCAGATCTTAGTTCTGGATCCACCATAGAAAATCTTTCCATTCCGTTAACTTTTATCAAACAGCTAAGTTGTGGGATTGATGATTCTGGGATCTTCCACACTATGCTATCCTCCGGAGATACATGAAACTCAAACTCTAATGGTGGTAACTCAGGGCAACTATTTTCGTCCGTGTTACCCAATGAAAAGTTACATCTAGGACCAACTCCTTCAGCTGGCGTTGTGTCTTTACCACCGGTCCTTATACAAAATGATTGATTATCTTGAATGACACAATCATAATTCTCGTTGTAACGTTTTGTTGGTTCCTCTTGGTTGACATAAAAGCAACTCTTCTTAAAATAAAGCCATTTATTATCACATGTATACTTAAAGCCATTTTTATAGTGAGCACACCTTGTATTTTCACCTGTGCCACACCAATCTTCAACAAAACAGGCAGTGCGTGTTGTAAAACATACACTTTTGACTGGGTAGTCAAATGTTGCAAAATGTCGCCATATCTTCTTTGTCTGATCCAATACCCAAAAGCCAAAGTAAGAATGGTCATCTTTGTCCCATCTTCTCACAACAATGGTGTACCAATGATCAGGTTTCCATCCAACAGAAAAGTTCATAGATTTGAGTCCAGTTCCTTCCCCACCGAATCGTGATATCTGAGTACCATGTCCAACATGTACAGCTTTGATCTCATCTTTTGTGGAGGTAACAGGATCCCACATTGAAAAAATAAAAACTTTTCCATCCGGGTGATCTTGGATGCCACAGTAACCTCCGCCTTCTTTTCCAGCGTTCCATTGTAGACAACAGTAATATGTATGTTTGGTTAGACCGTTAGAAGGAACGCAGACATCATGCATCAACAGTTGACCAGGCTCGGCATCATTAAACCACAAGATTACAGAAGGTGCTCTGTTACCCGCCATGTTTCACTGAAAAAGAAGAATGTAAAATGCACATTTAGCAAACTGGGTCTACAAAGGCTTATTCCATATACATGTATATGTTATATGGCGTTGCTCTATTTGAAAAAAAGGTTGAAAATAAACTATTCGGTCTTCTCGTACTTAGTTGATTAGACTATATATCAACTCCCTAAACTTCTTCAATGATTTGTCTGACACACGTATACCTATTAGCACCTTACTAGTTTAATAAATAAACCATTGTAAATGTCATATACCATTTCAAAAAATCATAAAAACATTCAAAAAATAGTTTTGCGAGTATTTTATGATTAAATTAAAACAATGTACATGTGACATATAAACGAAACAAAGTGTTTGCGTGCTTTAAGGATGACTCGGGCTTGAGACATTGGTCAGTACAGGTTATGAAATATTGATAGGACTAAGGCTTACTAATGGCGTCGACTATGGTAAGAAAGGTAATGATGTGAGATATACAGTATAAAATTTAGAAGTCAAGTGTGAGCAACTTGTGTTGAATAGCCATAAGGCAGTTATCGTTCTTGATGTAACGAAAATATATCGATGCTTCATTGTGAGAGATAAACATCTTGGAGAAACGCAACTTACTAAGACATAATACTAATATATATAATCTAGATACCTAGAATGTTGTATTCCATGATCATGACTTAAATTATATACCATTTTATCTACATACCCATTAATTGGTATTTCACTATGTACAAATGTTGACATTACAAGATAAATAATGACACATGTGCATTTCATTACCTATTTAAGAACCTTTACAATGCACATATGTTTGTTTGTTTGTTTTGTTAAATATTTTATATTACCTTAACCAATTATGTAAATTGTGTTTGAGCAATAAATATTATTATTATTATTATTATTATTATTATTATTATAATGCTGGCATATTGAAAACAGAAAACCAAATGATAAATTTACATTTATAAGTGAATGCATAATGCATATATTAAAACAAGACCTGTTCTATTTTTTATCTCCTAAATAGTCATCTTATACACATGCTCGTATATGCCACATAATTTTCTGTATGCATTGGTGTTATTTTTATTTCCTGTGTGTGTGTGTGTGTGTGTGTGTGTGTGTGTGTGTGTGTGTGTGTGTTAAGGGGGAGACTGTATACTTGTTTGTCGCGATATACTTTCATGTATTGATTGGTTTGTCGGTTTAGATATCCGATGTTTATCCGGATTACTGATCAATAGCGGACTGTATTTGACACGTCTTAACTTATTGATTTTCAGTAATTATGCAAATACGTGTCTAACTACATTACTATATTAAATTGTAAATAATTCAATGTATATACAAGAAAACAAGCCCTTCTCTCCTCTGGTTTAATTTACATACGATATCTAGATCGATCTATTCTCAGATTCTGTCTTGACGATGCCGCCGATGATAAGGTACTTTTTATATTCATAATATTGCTACCATTCAAGAACTTGTTACTTACCACCGTTAAGCACCGAGATACATGTATGTAGTTCGTCATAAGTGATATCGGATGTTTTTCCCGGATGTTTAGTTAAAGTCTTCAAACATCATAAGTAATGAAGTTACATGTGGATCAGAATATGCGATAAAAAAGATACTATAAATTATAACAACACTTACCTAATGACTAATCCTACTTTCGATTTCGCAACACAGAAGAGTTCATATAAAGGGACATAACTGATATTGATATTTTGCAAAAAAAAAAAGTGCAAATATTATTATTATGAGACAATTTATTGTTAAGCTCCTAGATTTGGACAACCAGATAACTGCATGAAATGAAAAGTAATGCCCATTAACGTAGTACTGTTAGGGGAACCTCTAAATTTATACTGTCAAATGAATTATATATCAATAAATTATATGGAGTCAGTCGAACCATACATGTATAATTAGTAATATGAGGTCCGACCAACCCTCCGAAAACAAGTGCCTGTGTAACATAGTTATTGATCTACGTAAAAGTTGTATTTCCAAATAAATTGTAACTTCACTAACAATTAGAATGTGTTGAGTAACTAAATGTCTACAAAAACATGTAGATCTATATATAGAAATTAAGTGCATATGCATATACCTACTGAACATTTTGCTAAGGATGAAGTTCGGATCGGGGATAATTATGATAGTTGTAATTAATCAGTCTATGACAATAGTATAGAACGTGTAAATATACTAATACGTCCTTATGCAAGAGTAAAATTTGTTCTATTCCATGCACCTTTAACACAGACAAGAGTATCTTTTAGAGCATTGTGCATACCTGTCAAGTCCCACGCATTTTTATGTTAATCGCCTTTCACAAACACACACATTGCCAAAATAGCCATGGTATTGTGTAAATGTATGTGTGTTTCAGTAGTGAAGTTCAACGGCTGTCCCGTTAATCTGCTTCGTTGTTATTTTTCTTCAAACATGTTCATAAATGCTGAAATGGGCCAATAAATTGCTGTGTTTTTTATTTTTACTTTTTGTGTTTCTCTTGAAAATCGGGGGACCCTAGGCAGTCGCATGCATTTTTCGGATCTTTGAAAACCCTTAAAAGATATGCATTGTGTGGGGCTGTCAGCAAAATTTAATTTTCCTTTTCAGTCCAAAGCACCGCTAAGGTATTGCCAGTATTCTTTACATTTTATTATCACTGTCATTATCACATTCACAACTAAACACATTTAGAGTACAAACGCGGAGTACATCCAGAGTACAAACGCGGCATAAATGAATGGGTTTGATTTTTATATAGCTAAAAAGGATATCGATTTGCTTACCCTTCACGAGCATCCGGTCTCATTTTTCTGATGCAGTAAGTTCGGTTGTTTGTGTTTGAATGTAGTATATTCCTGTCCCATTCAAAGCTCAGCGCACCACGATGTCTTTAAGTTTCACTAATGTACCGAGACCAATGGAATGTATGTTCCTGGTGGTCTTATCATAAGAATGGGACACAGTAGTCAATGAAACCCAAATGTTAGTCGGGTTTTACGATTTTTGTTATTTGGTCAATCCTTATTTTTAAGAATTAAGCATAGCCTCTGGTCAGTGACGTCTACACTAAAATATTAACCAGGTAAGACACCCAATCCTGCAAACAAGCAAGAACCAAGATGGTCACTACTTTTTCCGACTGCTAATGTCGTACATAGGCACTTTCCGAGACAGACTTTTGTGAGTGTTAGTTTCTTATATTTCTTACGAAGAGCTAATGTAAATATATCAAGGTACATAGAGTTTTCTTCATCCATGGAATTAGCTAATGCGTCAAGGATTTTGTTTTGTCGAATACACTACATGTATGCATGCATTTTATGCAAGTCGGTGAAAATGCCCCATGATAAGACAGTAAGACATGATGACACAGAACATTCCACTCTTGTACTTGACTGGTTGTTGGGGCAACAAAATTTGTACTTTTGGGACATAATTTGCTCGAATGTGTAATGGAAAAGAAGTTTGGGCATCTTCTACATACATACAAATGTACTACTGAATAACAACATACTGGATCTGAAGATAGTCTGTATTTACCTCCCGCAGCACAATCTGACAGTGCTAAATGTACTTTAGATGTCCAAATGAAAGCATTTGCACTTACACAATATACATGTCAGCTACTCTTATTGGAGTTAGATAATGACCTCATTTGAAGGTGTAGTTAGAATGAATAAAAGACACTTGATTAAAAATTAATATTTAATTAGACTAGATAACACAAGTTTAATATATATTTATTCCCCATTTAGACATTAGACACTAATGTATAACAAAATAACACTTCAGAGATTACATTATGGAGGTAAGCATTACACCACAAACACTGAACAAGATGCCCAGATCTATCTTGCTAACAAATTTCTTTCCATACCTCCAAACAAACAAAAAGTAATTTTTCTCTTTATTATACAATCAATAAAGTGTAAATGTGAATTATTCCCTGGTCTATCTCCCTTTTTAGATTGGTTACTGTCACTGATAACAAATGAATACAAAGACAATTTGAATGTCCACTTAAAACCTATATAATGACACAACTTGTATAAGACAGTAACCAAAGCAACAAAATACATATGCATGCTAAAATTGTTGACAAAGAAACAAAAGAAACCATATAAATGCAAGTCAAATTGATTTGCTTAAAAACTCTTCGCTTTAGAAGGCACTGGATATAAAAAACAAATACATATCCAGTTTTGTGATTTTAACCCCAACTTCCCCACTTATTTTACAACCAGACACTTAAATGTATGTGCTTATCAGATATATTTTAGTGACTAAACACTTTTAGAAAATTCAAAATAATTTGATAGTATAGACAGGTAGTGTACTAAAATGTAATTCAAAATATACAAAAAGTTCATAATATATATAAAGTGTATTGACTTGGAAAAAGTATTCTAACAGAATACAAAGTAACAATTACACATTTGATGTGCAATTCAATTTTAATGTTTTTCAAAATAAATATAATCATATATTAAATCTTCACACTCTAAAGAAAAAACAGCAAATTAAGATTTATGGGTTTTGAAGGAAGCACAAGATATTTACAAGACAGCTGAAATAAATACATAGAAAAAAAATCACGAAAGCTTGATCTGACTGTAGTACAAAAACTAGAAAATACATAAAGCCTGGGGAAACATCTTCAATTCTATATATATATCCAGTGTATATACAAATGTATTTGAACAATTTTACCACAAGGTTTTACATCTAGAAGTGCATTTTACATGTTCATACAATTATGAATCTTTTTAAATAAATACCATGCAACTCCCTCGTGTACTCTTGGTAAAGGACATTTTGTTCAATTCCATAGCATTATCTATAGGACCAGGTAAATGATTACCATATAAGTAAATAATTATTAACTTCCATTCTTCAGAAAACAGATAAAAGTAGAAAGCAATTATAAGTAGGTCCAAAATTGGCATTTTATTTTAGTAAATAATATTAAAATAATATTAAATATAATGTGATGCCATTTCCACTTAATTTTATATAGAGCAAAATTTGATTCAAAAAGTATACAGGGTATATAAAATTTATATTTTCAAAATTGTGAATAATGTAGGAAATGGGGCCTACAAAAAATGGAGCACCATAGATACTAATTTCAAACTTAAAACTTAACAAAAAAAATTTGTTAATATAAAAAGCAAGAAAACAGACTAACCACATGCATTCTGCAGAATTTATGACAGGGATTAGTCAAAAAGTTATCTTATCTTATCTAGTTGTTTTCAATGGTTATCATCATATACTTGTATCATACCAAATAATGTAAATGGAGGAGTTGTAAAGAATATAACTGCAGAGTAAAAAGCTGATTTGGAATAAAGTATATAAAAATTAAACCCTTATCAGGTCCAGTTTGATCTGTGTTTCCTTCACAACAAATAACTAGACATCCTGGACCTTTTAGTTGCCATGTCCGTTTCCAGTGTTAAAAATTTCTGTCTTAACAGGGGAAAATAACTAAAACAAAACACACA
Organism: Anadara kagoshimensis; assembly: GCA_021292105.1. NCBI lineage: Eukaryota > Metazoa > Mollusca > Bivalvia > Arcoida > Arcidae > Anadara > Anadara kagoshimensis. The sequence goes on from CM037858.1 coordinate 2,939,525, forward strand.
AAAATCATGAAATTAAGGACATATGTTAAGAAGTCTGCAATATTTTAGAAGTACTGGTTTAATACCCTAGGAGGAGCTACAGTATAGGCTAGTCAAAAGTTTAAAACTATGCTAAAGAATTAGTGTAAAATTCCGGCCTGTTGTTAGCAATATCTCAGCAGCTTTTCAGCAGGTTTATCTACCTCTGCAGCTTTTCAATCAATACCGTAATCCTTCTATGTATTCGGACGAATTTTAATAATTTCATTTTCAAGTGTCCGGGAATTTAGAGGAAATATGAAAATTATACACTTGGAAAAATGGGGGTGTCCGAATATTTAGAGTTGTCCGATATTTAGGAGCCGATAATGTGTCTCGCTGCCCTCCCGGTAATGCAAGACACTATCAACGACGATACGCACATGGATATCATCTATAGTATCAATTTTCAAATAAAGTTCATGTTGGAATTACCTTTTGTGTTGTTTATTTCACAAAAAAAGTCGTTTTTTGAAGTGTTTGTTGACCAATAATCATGATCCAATGTGTAATACACATCGAAGGACGCCATTTTTTGTAAGCAAATCGCGTGATTTTTGTCAGTAGTTCCCACCGTTTGAGGTTCACCGTTACCCCACTTCGTCTTCTGTCACTGTCTACGGTCAAAATTTTTATAATTAATAATGGTCAAGAATATTTTTTAGTCAAGAAATTCCACATTTTGTACGATTAAGAACCAGGACATGTATGAATGGGATTCGCCGTGATCAATATAGCTTTTGTTAAAAATCGATGTTATCACTCACAGAACACAATAGTTTACGAATACATTGTTTTAACTCACGTTTCAAACAATTTTAATCTTAGGAAAAACAATAAATACATCGTAATGTCCATCTTCCCGTTTTTATACAAATGAAAGTATCAGAAGATCGGGAATTCCCATTAGTTGACATGCATTAAATCAGAAGGGATTCCACAAGTTTCTCATCCAATGAAATTCATTGATAACGTCACTTCCTGAAAAAATGTCTTTGTGCCGACAGAACTTCTGGTCTCGTACGATGTTTCTTACCCACGATTTTTAATTTCAATCAACTTTCACTTTCAAAGAATATTAAAACACTTAATACAGGTATGGCTATATTCAGCTTACATTGAAAACGTTATTGTGTTTCCCCTCAACGCTCAATGTATAAAAGTACTAGTAATTAAATAGAAAAACCAGAAATTGTCACTCACCGAAGTAGTCTATATCTTCGTCTGTTCTTTATAATATCTCAACACGTCTATTCTATTCAACGTCAGGGATTCTTCTCACTATTTCCCGCGGTTCATGCTCTAGTAACTCTCATGCGGGACACCAGTCATCTGCTGACGTAGTAACCTCGTTCCCATACCATTCATCCAGGAAATACACAGCGTCACAACACTCCCCCAATTTATCTGAAGGTCCTCAGCCAATCCGGGGATATTATACTGTATCATTCTCTGGAATTCAACTCATTCCCTTTTGGTACAGGAACTTTAGAAATGATTTAACCATTTCAATTTAACATGAGAGACAACCAGTCATCTCAATTAAAACTACAATATGGAAAGACAAACAGTCATTTCCATATATAAAAATAGTACTGGAGTACTAATATAAATCTTCAAGAAATTCATCTTTAGGTTCGTCTTGGTCAACCATATCAATGGAATGTATTAATAAAATAGGAAAACTTCTCCATGCTCATCTTGGTTAACCATACCACTGGACCATAACCATATTTTTTCCATTCAGCTGCTCCATCCCACCAAATATTATTTATGGACTAACAGCCGCATAAATAAATATATATATATCTCGATAAACAAAACATAGAGGATTAACAATCAACTCTATATAATGCTATGGAGAAACGGTTTCCTGAATCCCAGTATAGAGGATTAACAATCTACTCTAAACTAGATTCTATGCAGTGTCTAGGCATTCCAATAAAGGTGCTTGGCATTAACAGATGTAATTTCCAGGATATATTCTGGACTGCTCCCTCTATGGTCTGCTACCAATTTTGCTGTTGTATACAGTTGGTCTGGTGAAGAATGACTACTCCCTCTAGGTGGAAAATAAGGAGCATCTGTCTCCAACAGCAAACGGCCTCCCCAACACTACATAGGGCCTTGATCTGGGACTCAGAAAAGCGTTGCACTATGTTCGTAAAACCAAAGTAACTCCTTGGGAAAGCCTGTAGCCACTCCTGGAGGACGAACGTGTTCCCAGTAAAACAATGCAGATGTATTCGTTGACTGGGGACCAGATGTCTTCTCAAAAAATGTAGCAATAAGAAGTATACTTCCGTCCCACAGTCGCCTTGCATTCCTCTGCAATGTAATACAAGAACTTTGTCTTCTTTGATTAACTGTAAGGTTCTTTCCAGGAGCTCCACTTGACGGTGCCATTCTCCTACACTGACTGAATGGTCCAGCCCGATTTCCCCAAGGGCGCATACTTTGGGATGTTCCAACAAAGTAGCCAATTGCTTCAAACTTTCATCCAATGCTTCCCGGCTCAAGCTGCTATGTTTTGGATGAATTCCAACTGCCACCGACATATCCTCCGGGAAGGCAACCAGCCGTTCCACAGAGGGATATGTTCTGGGATCACAGAATACAGCTAAGGTTCCAACTAAATTGACTCTCTCTTCTGGAGGTATGGTATTCCTTGCCAATATGTTGGATAAACCGCTATCTTCTGGCAGTTGACATTCTCTCAGTAAACGATCAAGGTGGAAATGAGAATCAAATGCCTCTGGATAACTGATTTCTGGCTGCATTGATTCGGCCTCCATCTTGTCGTCTTCCTCTTCTAGGCCAGCAGGCACAGGGAAATGGTCCATCCAATATCGTCTCTCTTGATCGTCCAAACAGGCCGAAATCAAGAGAACGACTTTCCAATGGATTAACACTGCTGGAGACTCTGGAGGGAATAACTTGAATTGAGCTGGGACGGGTAAATTGTTAAACCGCACATGGCTGTCATGGCTTCTATGTGTCTAGGAGTTAACACAGAATTGTCAACTGCTGACAGCACATGTTGCATTTGGATATGTAACAAGAGCTCCTCCAATGTAGCAGGACGTCCCAATAACCAACATGCTGCTTCCCGCAAAGCTCGGGTTCTACCTCTGAGCACTTGTTCATTGGTCGGAGGTAAACGATCCAAGAAGATCTCGGGAACATGGTAATTAAAGGCATGTGCCTTAGGAAACGCATTCGGTTCTTTACATCCAGGCACCCAACATATCCTGGGCCTCTTGGACACCTTCCTGCTCTCCCGGAAAGATTGCACAATTTCACTTGGGCGTTGCTGCGATGAAATCGTCATTTTCACTCCAGGGGGTGGAACAGCTAAATGGTCTTCCCCTTCAATTGTAATACCTCTTCCCATCGTCACTCTCCGCCTATCTGGGATACTGGTATCAACTTCCAAAATAATATTGGATGCAACTGTCGACGGGTAAACAGCCGCGTCAGACGTAACTGTTGCACTCCTCTCTTTTGGTTCTCTTGTCTTTGTCACCAGGTCTCTCTTCTCTTTACGATCTCTTTGGCTGACTTGAGTTCTCTTACTTTCTGGTCCTCTTTCTCTACTTTCCTGCCTTTGCCATGATCATCATCTCTCCTCCTACTATCATCACTTCTCCTGTTGTTATCATTCTATCATCTCTCCTCCTACTATCATCACTTCTCTGTTGTTATCATTTCTATCATCTCTCCTCTGCTATCTCTATCCCTGCGGTAATCATCATTTCTATCTCTCTCCTGACATCTCTTCTCCTGCTGTATTCATCTCTATCATCTTTCATTCTATCATCCTTCCTCCTATCATCTTTCCTATCATGATTCAGACCATCTTGACTTCTACTTCTATCATTACTTCTTCTTTCATGACTTCTGTCTCGACCACTTTTTTCAGCCTGTTTATGATCTTTTCTTTTAAGAGAACCTGACGACTTTTCTCCTTCTTTATTTGGAAGAACTGAGGATAGGCTAACAGCCATATCCCCGGTCTTCTCACCAGAAGTGGGTTTATCTTTACTCCGCTTTTCTCCTACCGAGAGTGTCAGTGTTGGTAAGCAAACAGCCGTACCAACAGCTGACTCCGGTTTCTTAAGGGCGGACTTTAGTATCGAACTATATGTCTTCTTACTGGGAGATGGGCAACCAGCCGCATCTGCCTCACTCGAAGCAACTTCACCCTCAGAGGATTGGCAAACAGCCGCATCATCTGGGGAGATGTTGAACCGGACTCTGGATGTTTTTGATGGGGGATCAACTTCCATTGTAGAAATACCCAACAAACGGTCCTCCTCTTCCCTGGTCAGGTCTTCCACCTCCAGTACGTCGGACTCCTTGCGTGACGGGTAATACCTTATGTCCCTGGTACACGCTTCTAAGTCAAAGGTTTGCTCCTTCTGTACTGGAAGTGGTGGTAGGGTGAACACGTTTGTGTTAATCCAAGAGCGATCCACCACCTGGAACGAATCCAAAGCCCTGGCTGCTTCCTTTAGCCAATTTTTTCTTATCTTCTGGCTTTTAGTTTTGGCGATATCCACCATCTTTATGACGACTTCCAGAATGTCCTGGGTTTGTCCTCGGAACAGCAATGTTAAGTTGGATATCAACAAATCTGCTGGCTGATATAGCTGATTCCGCAAAAGGCAATCATCCAGCACACTCTGGAATTTCTTCAAATTCTTACTCAAAGCCATTTCTAAAATAGAAAGAATACCCGTTAAGTCTATACTTCTAATTCCTTTCCTTGCATTTCTTGCACTTGAATTTGTCCATATCAAGCGCATCCGATGCACTCACGTTAATACAGGATCCATGATACCATTCTTCACAATAATCACACTGGATCATAAATCTTCCATTCCAGGGTTTCCTACAGAAGCAATAAACTTCCCTGTCTGTATTCCCATTTGAACATGGAACATTGTTGTTCAAAGACTCCTTGAACTTCTTAATCCATGTGGGTATATTGCGATCCTTACATGGCATCATCCTGTCGTGATTCGCTACAAAGATGGAATTCTTTAACTTAACCCGATATAAGTAAGAAGACAACTTCTTTGAAATTACGGCCGGACCTTTCCAAGGTGCACTCAACTTTTTACACTTTCCCTTGACAACTGCCGTGTCTAACAAGTAGACCACGTCACCTTCTGCATAAGGTCTCAGAAGTATTTTAAGGTCGTAATTTCTTTTCATCCGTTTGAGTGACGTTCTAAGGGTACTACGTGCAACCTCATGTGCACGGTATAAACTTTGTTGCAGTCCAACTACATATTCCCCATAGTCCTCCGCTTGGTTTTGCTTCACATTAGGGAACATGAGTTGAGCAGGCGTGTTGATTTCTCTTCCTAGCATCAACATATTAGGGGTATAACCCGTGCTCCGATTAACCGCGGATCTAATAGCCATTGCTATTTGCTGTATATCTCGGTCCCATTTATCTTGAGATTTACCTATAAAACACCTTACTGCATCCATTAAGGTGCGATTGAAGCGTTCAACTTGGCCGTTTGAAGATGGTCTATATGGAGTAGTTCTAGATTTATGGATATGTAATGCCTTACAAACAGTTTCAAACAATTTACCATCAAAATTCTTCCCTTGATCTGAAAAGAGCTGAAACGGGAAACCAAAACGAGCAAAGAAACCATCTATTGCCGCCTTAGCTGCCACTTCGGCCTTTTGAGAAGGCAATGGTACACATTCTATCCATTTTGTAAACTGATCCACCATCATCAAACAATGTTCGTTTCCATTTGGTGTCTTAGGTAATGGACCCATAAAATCAATATGTACCCGCTCCATTGGTGCCCCTGCATGGAACTCTGTTAATGGAACCCTCCCATAGTGTTTACCTTTTTTATTCTTATTGCACACACTACAAGAGAGAACATACGTTTCAACATCTTTTGAAAGACCAACCCAGAAAAACTTCTCTTTTAGCTTAATTTTGGTCCTAGCTACCCCCTGATGTCCTGAAGATGGAATATCGTGGTGCAGAAGCAAAGCTGAGTCTTTTAAACCTTTTGGTATAACTAATAAGAGATCTTGATCTTCAACACCAAGTTTCTTCCTAAATAACACTCCATCCACCAGAGTAAAGGCTTCTTTATTCAACCAATAAAATTTAGATTCCGGACTAGCCAAAAACTGTTGACCATCCGTTGGCGTTTCCTTATCCCTTAGCCAGGCCAGAATTAATTTTAAGTCATCATCTTTGGACTGTTCATTCTTAAGTTCTTGAAAAGTATAACCCCAACATGCCAATCTTGAAGATGAATTATTTGTGGATAAACGTACAGAACACGCCTCAATTACGCTAATTTGTCCTGTAGTCACAATATCAAAGTGCGACTCACTGCCATTCATTCCAACAGTGTCTATAGTCGTTATTAGGTCCAATGAATTTCTTCTGATCTCATCTAGTTGTACTGCCACAGAATCACAGTCAAACAGACATGTATCACCTGAGCATGTACATCTTGTATTACCTTTAACTGTCTCGGGATCACCGTCAAACAGACGTGTGATACCCTTGAGTCCGTAACTTGTACTACTGTTTCGTATGTTATCCGATTTATTGACACAATTTACAGTTGAGTTTTCCTTACTAACCACACTAGTCTTACTTTTAGTCCAAGCTAAACCAACAGCATCATCTACTTCTTCCGTAAACCGAGCCCATTGGTCATGTGCCCTAGTGCAGTAACGGCAACCGCCACAAGGCAAATCTGTAGGATTCAATCCTGCCAAATACTCTGAACACGGTGTTAACTGATCTGGTATCCTAGACAGCGCATCCGCATTTCCGTGTTTAGAGCCAGCACGATGTTTCACTATCATATGATATTGCGATAGCTCTTCAATCCATCTAGCTAATTGTCCTTGTGGCTCCTTAAATCTAAGCAACCAAGTAAGACTAGAATGATCAGTTCTAACTGTAAATATTCTCCCTAACAGATAGTATCGAAATTGCCTTGTGAAACGAACTATTGCTAATAATTCCTTTCTAGTAGTACAATATTGTTTCTGTTCTGGGGTAAGAGAAAAACTACTATAAGCTACAACTCTTTCTTGACCATTTTGTACTTGGAGTAACTCAGCACCAATCGCTGTATCTGACGCATCCACGTCTAATATGAAAGGATCTATATTATTAGGTAACGATAAAACTTGAGGACTTGTCAATGCCATTTTCAATTCATCAAAAGCTGTTTGTTCAGTCTCGTCCCATTTAAACTTATTTTTACCAGTTAAACTATATAAGGGTTGAGCCATCTCCGCAAAATTCTTCACAAACGAGCGATGATAATTGGCCAAACCTAAAAATCTCTCCACATCTTTAGAAGACGTTGGACATGGCCATTTAGCTACCGTTTCAGTATCTTTTGCTGTCATGGATAAGGTATTCCCGCTTACAATCCTACCCAGGAACTCAACCTCTCTTTGGAAAAAGATACATTTTCTCGGTTTTAACTTTAACCCATGCTGACGAAACCTGCCAAGTACTTCAGCTAAGTTTTTCAAATGATCATCAAATGTTTTACCCATAACCAGGATGTCATCCAAAAAGGCCATAACTGTTCTCCATGTTAACCCTCTCAAAATTAAATTAACAACCCTTGAAAATGTAGCTGGAGCATTTGTTAAGCCAAACCCCATTCTCACATGTTCAAACAGGCCAAACTTTGTCAAGAAAGCAGTCTTCTTTCTATCCTCCTCTTTCACTCTTACCTGCCAATAAGCTGAATTTGCATCCAACTTAGAAAACCAAACATTTCCTTCTAGTGTATCCAAGCAGTCTTCCACTAGAGGTAATGGAAATGTATCTTTTACAGTTACATTATTCAAGGCTCTATAATCTATGCACCACCTCACTGAACCATCTCGCTTTCTTATTAAAACTGGCGATGATGCCCATTCTGACATAGATTCCTGAATAACCCCAGCATCTAACATTTTCTTCAAATGTGCCTCCTCCTCCCCCACAAAACATGCAGGAGTTCTCCGCATACTTTGCTTAATCGGTCTTGCAGATCCAGTATCAATTTCATGTTCAATTGCCGTAAAACTACCCAGATCAAAATCATTAGTTGCAAAAACATCACTATAATTAGTCAAAACATGAGCTAATTGTTTTTGTTGTTTTGCATTTAGGTGACTCAACGATTCGTTAAATACACCTTTTAGGTGATCTGGGACCTCTATTAAATCATCTGGACCATTCAATGAAGCATTGCAACATTGCAAATTAACTCGGTCTGCTTTGAACTCATCCATTACATCTTTTATTTCAAACGCATTAGCAATTACTTCTTGCCGTTTGAATACCTTATAATTATCCGATGGATTGACTAAACAAACTACTGGCTCTTCCCTATTGCCCCTTAGAATGTATGGCATCAGAATTCCCTTCTTAGCCAAAGTACCACTATCTTCCATATAATAATTATTTAATTCAGTATCTAGTTTACACTGAGTTCGGACCACTGAATTAGGAGGAACTACTATTTTGCTTTTCAAAGTCACCCTTGCTATTGTCGGTTTGCCATCCTTAAAACTAGTTTGCAATGGAATTGTTTCACCATTTACCAATAGCATATTAGTATGCATATCTAAGAGTACCCCAAGGTGTTGTAAAAAATCATGGCCTAATAGCATTTCATCTGAGATAGGCGCTACATATACTCTTTCACAAAATGTTTGTGTACCCAATTGCAAAGGGATTGGTTCTATAATAAACCCTTTTAAACTGTTCTTTTCATCTGCCATTTTCATCACCACATCCTGTATCTTTTCTGGCTTTTTCTGCAATTGGTTATATACTTGCACTGACAGAATAGTAATTTCAGCGCCAGAATCAATCCTAGCACTAATCTTCTTACCCCCTATAATCATTGGAACAAAGGAAGAACCAGCACGCACAACCTGAACACAAGGTAACTCTTGATTCACTAATGGATCTGCATAACCATCTCTGAGGATTGACCTAGATTTATCAGTCAATGATAGAAAATCATTCGAATTAACTGACTGGGGTGCTGTAACTATACTGGAATTTGAACTAGTTGAAAGTGGAAAAACATTCGCACTATCCAGCTGTTCAACTGGAATTTTATGTGGATTATCAGAAATACCATCTCCATTACTTGGTATTTCCTCAGTCTGCGAGCAAACAGCTGCAGCAGACAAATTACTCGATCTATCTACCCTGTTTAATTCTGTTGTCTGTGAGCTAACAGCCACAGCAGACAATGTACTGGATCTATTTACCTGATCTAATTCTGATGTTTGTGGACTAACAGCTGCAGCAGACATACCTGATTTCTTAATTTGCTCCACTTGTGGACAAACAGTCGCACTATTCAAATTAAGTTTCTGGTCACCACTTACCTTATTAGTGTTGGACTGAACTAAGTGACCTGGTCGCTCAGTCCTTTCTAGTTTAAAGGTGGTTGTTTTTCAGCTGCTTTCCGATCTTTCTTCAGCTTCCATTTATTATATCGGAAACAATCTTTTTTCACATGACCTGGACGCCGACAGAAGTAGCATTTCGTTGAGGGCGAAGCTGGAGGAGTTTCACTTTGTACTTCCGGCTTAGACGGTTTTTCTTTATCCAGTCTTTGGAGTTTGTTTGCCAGATTGTCTATAGCTTTGGCTATCATTGCCTCCACCCTAGCTTCTGTTGCATAGCTAACTGCATTAACAGCATACTCTTCCCTTGGACGTCTTGGTTTCTTTGAGTCCACTGCTTGTGAGATATACTGAAAATGTCGTATGGCATCCAGGGCAGCTTGCATACTTCGTGGTCTCTCAAAACAAGCATGTTTACCTGCTTCTTTGTCACAACAACCCTGACAAAATTTAGATATTGCTTCCTGCTTCCGGTAAGAATCAGGTAGATCTTTAAAGGCAACTGCAGCCAATGTCATCACTCGATCCGACCAGTCCTCCAAACTTTCATCTGTATTTTGGCTGGACTGTTGGAATTTGACTTTAGCAGTCTCACTCAGCTCCTTGGAACCAAATCTGGACTCCAACTTTTTCATCAATCGACGGAAACTACATTTATCATGCATCTCCGTGATAAGTGTTAAAAAATCTAGAGCCTTACCTTCGAGACTCCAAGTCAAGTAATCACTGCACTCTGATTCGCTCCATTTAAGCACTGCTCTGTAACTATCAAACTTTTGCTTAAATGATAACCAACTACTCTTACCATCGTATCGTAGGTTCTTGGGCATCTTTTTAGGATTCCCTCGTTTTCCTTTTGCACTCCTGTGTTCACGTTCATCATCAGAATAATCCTGGTACACAGGTACATTTCTAGAACGGATAGGTGATGGTGAGCTGGAGCTTGAATCGTAACGAAGAGACTTACCTTTACTTAAGCTCTTCTTTACTGTACTCCTATTTCTAGGTCGATAGTACTCTTCATCACTTGAAGAAGAATACTCCTTGTACCGTCTATATGATCTAGGATCATGTTCCTCTTCTACAGATAATGAGCTTGACCTTGACCTTTGATACTTACTTTTTCTCGCCTGAACTGGTTTTTCACTCATTGTGGATTTCTTCACGACAACACTTTTCAATCTCTGACCCATGTCTTGTTCTTTAAATACAGGTTTTACCTGACTTGGTTTGTGTCGAACCGACTCCAAACCTTCTCAGATAATGTATCAGATTCCGGTGCAAAAATTAATTTCTTCCTTGGTGTTTCAATGGCATCTACCCCCGACCTAATTTTAGAAAGTCGAAGTTCTGTCTTACCAATAAAAGAACTTCCATCAGATAACATTAAATCAGAATCATTGGTAAATGACTTTTTTGGTAAATTAGGAACATTAGGGTAAGTAGACATAATATCCTTCTCTGCAGCTAACAATTCACTTTCCTTTTTTGCTAGCAATTCATTCATAGCTTGTCCTGTGGCCTCCAATTCAGATTCAAGTTGTTGTGCAAAGGACAGTTTAGTAGGAATACTGAAATCCACAATATTTAGCACTTCCTGTGTCAAACCATTCATGATATATTCTAAAATATTTGGAGGCACTGACCCATATTTTACCCTATATCGAATAATTTCATTTGCCCTCTTCTGACCAACTCCTGGTATTAATCTTAAATCTTCATCTGGTGCAGTGTTAATATTGATTCTTATATTAACGGGATCCATTTTAAGTTTTGAATAGATGTATACTAATTTTTTGTGTAAAACATACAACAAAAAACTAATAGCTGTAATAAATTTTTTGTGTAAAGCATACAACAAAATAATTTATATTTTCATATCAAATTTCCACGTAAAACATACAGTAGAAAATTTAATAATTACTGTTGACTCAATCAACAGAAAACCACTAAGGTGAGTCCTTAAACTGACATAAATTCAACTGAAAATATTCAAGTTAAACTTAAGAAAAAACTGACATAAGACAAAGTTGTCTTAAGAACTGACAGAAATCAATAAAATTGATCTCAGAAAACTGGCATAAGACTATATAAATGTTCTAAGGACTGACATAAGATACAATGATTAATGCTCATTGCACTTAAGAAAAAATGACATAAAACATATAAGTCTTAAGATACGACTAATGTCATGAGACATAAATATTGACTTAAGAAAACACTATAGTCAAAACTTACATAGAACAAAAACGAAATATTGCCCTATGAACTGACAAAAGTTAAACTGGCATAAACCAATATACTGTCTCAAGATTGACAAAGTCAAAATTTCTGGTTAAATGTTGTTAGAAATACATTAAACACAAAGAACAACCAGTCCTTAGTGCAATATATTTTAATTTTAACAACCCGACAATTTAAAAACTGACAGTACTTTTTCACTATCGTGAAAAAATTTTCAAGGTAGCTAGAGCGTGCAGAAAATTCGGCCTTGATGGAAAATGTTCAAAACGAGGCCGCGTTTCAAAACAAAATCCAAGTCCGAAAACTCTCTATCCTTTTTAATCCTCGTCGCCAATATTGTGTTTCCCCTCAACGCTCAATGTATAAAAGTACTAGTAATTAAATAGAAAAACCAGAAATTGTCACTCACCGAAGTAGTCTATATCTTCGTCTGTTCTTTATAATATCTCAACACGTCTATTCTATTCAACGTCAGGGATTCTTCTCCTATTTCCCGCGGTTCATGCTCTAGTAACTCTCATGCGGGACACCAGTCATCTGCTGACGTAGTAACCTCGTTCCCATACCATTCATCCAGGAAATACACAGCGTCACAACAACGTAAATACATCGGAAAATACTTGTCCTCAAAGTTACAATCATGACTCCATCACGCAAATACACAACGCAACAAACACATAAAAATAACAAATTTTAATGTAAATTAACAACAAAACAACAACATTTTTTCTTGTTTTTATTCAATATTAATTATAAGCAATATGTATTGCTTGTTACGGGTGAATTCCAACAAAATAGCGTCCGGATTTAGAGGCAAAAAAATGCCGTCCGAAATTAGAGGAAATTTGAAAATTATTGAAATTTCAAAATTGGGGTGTCCGAAAACATAGAGGGTCCGAATATATAGAAGGATTACGGTAGCTATATTTATCCATATCTCGGCTACTAGACAGATGAGTTCAACTTCTTTTCATTAGCTCAATGATAACCTTTTGACAGATCTGTACAAGGTACATGTCGGATATGCATATGCATTTGAGACAGTCCATTATACCTCAATGAATTGTGGATACATGGCGATTCAAAATTCCAATGGTCCAATGAATACATTAAGTAGTAACTGAAAAAAGATCGCTCATTTTATGAAATGAAGGAAAAGTTGGACATGTGTTAAATGAGGTTTAAGGTCACTGGCAGTGAGGAACATAGGATCTTGATGAACTTTAGTGAGGTTCTAGTTCATCAAAGGTAAAACATAAATATTGTACTAGTTGGTTATTTGATAGTTGTTTAATGTCGCATCAACAATTTTTCTGCTACTTCCAACGAGACATACAAATGTATTATGCTAGTTTCTAAAACAAAAAATGTGTTTGTATCGAAATAGTCAAAACATTTGCAAAAGGCAGAAAAATGTTTTGTCTCCTAATTTTGATAATCTAATAAGGTCAGGTTTTTTTTTATATTTCTTTTATGCAGCAACTAACTAAAGCCATCTACTAGTATTTACCAAATATTACTTTTTGAGCTAAGGAGTTCTCTATTATTAGGTAATGGACTTTGCAAAAAATCCTAACAAGTGTTTCTGAAATGTGCCAAAAATCTTACATGATGGATATAGTGGCATAGAATAAGCTGAATTACTTAATTCTTTAGCTATAAAGCAAACAAAAGTATATAAAAATAAAACAACTTAAGACTTTTTACAAAACAAAATACTGTTAAATTCCTTGTACACTTACCAGCCAGTATATGAATTGAAAATCTTTACACACACACACACACACACACACCACACACACAGTGCCTACAAGTTTATATTTAATGACTGTAAGTGACCTTGACCTCTTACTTTAATGAGATTAATGCTGTAATATACATCAAAGATTTATCAGTTATATTTGCTTTTTGTGGAAGTAAAATGTACAGAGCATGTCAATACTGGCGCTTAAACACTTCCTTGAAAATGAAACAAAGATTTACTGGGAGTTACATGTACAGGGGTAAATTGACAACGTTGATATCCTTGCAGGAACATAAGCAGCAAAAGTGTACTGGAACAAAACCCCAGTATACTGATATACATGTATCAATATATTGTAGCAGCCCAAACCATATCCACCATAAAAATATAATATGACTCCAGTGATATATAGAATAATATATTTCATGATTAAAGTTAAGTTTATAAGTATACTTAATGTAAATATATATGTATGAAAAAAAAACCAAAAAGAAACAAACCAAAATATGAACAGCAAAAGCTAAAAATAATAATTGATACTAATTTACACCAAAACAACTTGTAGGTTTTAAAAATTAAGTGCCGGTATTGTATATCATAATTGTGACCATGTGACATCACTGATTTATAACATAATTTAGAACTTCTCTGTAACTATGGTAATTAAGGCACTCATAGGTGCACAGTAAGCAATACAGTTGTGTATAATACAAAAACAAACAAAGTGGAATGTACACGATACACTACCTACTAAACAACAAATTGTGACAATTTATGTAATAATGAAAAAAACATGATCCAATACCAACATCTACATAATGTTATATTTATTTTATTACTACTTTTTATTTATTTATTTATGTTTCTATATATCTACTTCAGTGTTTTATGTTGTTAATTTTAGAGACAACCAAAATAATACACAAATTATTTATCATAACTAGACAAGATTCTCTCAATAATCACTTTCTCACTTGAGACAGACAGCTAGAGAGTACAATGTATCTAAAACTTCATCAAAACCATTCTCCACTTAAGTGTCTAGTGCAAAAAAATTCCTTATTCATCAAACTTCAAAAAAATAATTAAAATAAAAACTTTTCAGATTCAACCCTATTATGATTTTGCAATATCATACATGTACAACACAAATCTCATTCATTTCTGTCGGACAAAACACTTTCATACCCTTACAAGAAAGTTAATTCATTCAACAAGCATGACAAGTCTTATTTATGTAAATGAAATTTAATGAAATCCAAGAAACACAATATCTCTTTTAGGTAATTTTTTAATATTGTGATGAGTGAGCACAAACAATAGAAGAGCTAAAATTTTTCCAAATGCAATTTCATATTTCCACTATGGCACTAAATTTCAAAAGTATTATTGTCCATATGAAGATGAATAATAATCAAAACCAAGCTTTCACTTATAAAAATGTTATTTTGAGTACATACAATTTATATATGTGCATTCAAGACATCATGTCAAAACATTTCTACTTGATAAGTCAAATGTCATTTTATATAACAACATGGAGAAAATATACAACTTAAAACATGAAACATAAATTCCTGATTGCATAGATAGATAAATATTCTAATTATTATCAAAAAATAATACCCAAAGTAAAAGTATAAATGGTGTAACTACAAGATGAAAACTTTAAGACCTTACAAACATTTTTATTTTAAGAAAAATACCTGAATAAACATTAAAAGGAATAAAAAAAAACAATTAAGTAGAAATTGCAATTTTAAGATGATGAAATCATTAATAAATGTTTTATATCACCACGACAGAGGAAAAAACTTGAGAATTTGATTTCAAATGACATATCATGCATTTGTGACTATACTTCAAATAAAATGGTTTCCCATATGAAATTGTCAGCTGAATTCTATTTTTTAATTCTAAATGTGTGTGTGTGTGTGTGTGTGTAATACATTTTACTGCAAAATCTTCAAACATTTACTAAATACAATCTAATTATGAAAAAGAGAACCAGCTCTAGTCAATGTAAAGACATGTCTGCTTTTAAACGTAGTTCAAAATTATATAAAGATGCAAGATGAAAGGAAAAGTTCACTTTTAAAATTTTTAATTTTTACCCTAACACTGTTATATATTAATCTCACAAAAACACAAAAATTACACCATTCATTAAAAACAAGCATGCAGTCAACATTCAGTCATCATTCATAACTATCTTACATTAAATACATCTTTGGCATACAGTCAATTACCACACCTACTCATACATTCAGAACTATACATATCATGTACGGTATATAAAACATATCCCTACACCAACGTTATCAGCATGAGCAGTATATGGTAATATAGAACATTAATGAATTAATCAATCAATGTTTTAATGAATTAATCAATTAATGTTTTAATGAATTAATCAATCAATGTTTCCATGAATAAGTTTCTTTAACTGTCCATTGTTGTTGAGGACTTGATGCATCACACTGTTCTAGATGTAGTTTTCTGTCCTGACCAGCCACCACACATTTACCGTGATCCTTGTGTCGTAAAGCTTTGGATTGCTGAAATTTACATATAAATTATTATCTTACAACTACATGTATATATTTACATGTATGTTAATGTTGTCAAAATAATTACGTACAAAAACTTTGTCCTATCTATATGTGCCGAACTTCAGAGGGATTGAAAATTAAAATTTTTATGAACGCATTGCCTTGAAAGAGAAGAAAAAATAAATGTATGCTTTTGAAGTAAAAATATATAGAAAACTTATGATTAATAGATGCCCTGAAATCCATGGACAAGACAATTTTAGGTTACTATATGGTAAGAATAATGGCATTAAAACTAAGATAAATCATGTAAACAGATATCAAACTTGATTATACAAAATTTTAAATGGAGTTCACCACTCTACGTGATCAGCAATTCTTTATATTTGTGTTGAAAACGAGAAAAGGTTTACATTGCAATTCAAAGAATAATGTCATTTGACCTTTATGATTCAATTTCCAATGAAAATAATTGTTCCACACAAACGTTAGGGGTATCATGAGATACAGCCACAAACCCAATTATAATACTTTTATGCAGTAAAAACAGTCTCAATCAAGAGGTTTGGCATTCAAAAAGTTTAATTTAACAAACATTATTAATGGTTTTTAGACATGTGTTTAATTTACTTGGCGTTAGATTTTTACAGATATTTCATAATTTATGTGTCTTACTATACCTCATCATACTGCCATGGTCCCACTGGTTCTGTATCACAGAAGTGTATATGTAATGTATTTCCTCCTTGTGCTTCTATACATCTCTCTCCAGTAGCAAGCTGACCTTTTGTATTAAGTCGGAATTGCTGAAACGAAAATCATTTAGGTTTAAAAGCAATACAATTCAGTTAAATCTAAACGTTGACCTGATAACGATCTAAACTAGCAATCTGTACTCTATAAAATACTACAAAATTAATTCTGTAGAGATTTAGCTACTAAGCCATCAACTATGTTTCCACAATTTTAAAATTAAAAGTAGCCAAATTTCAATTTTTTTTTAAAAATATAATACTTTTTAAAGTAGTTTTTCACAAATTTGTTAAAATAGGTTACTTTTTGAAAGAATATCACAAAAATTAGTAGCCAATGTCGATTTTGGCTACCAGGAATGGAAACATAGCATCAATCTGATGGGTACATTATCGACAGAGTTGTCTAAATCACTAAGGTGTGGAGAATGCTTCTCACAACCTACATTAGAATCCTACATGGCCAGATCCTTGTCCCAGATCTCAAAGTTTCTCTGTTTGCTTTCTGATGGTCTGTGGCCTTCACTGAGCACCCCAGTAACATCCACCATCACCGACTGTCTTCCATATAAATGAAAGCATCTTGACTGGAGAACAAAACATCATTACTTGAAGCCACTCAATAAATTTAATGTAGCTTAAGTGTTAACTCATTTAAACATGTTATAGACACAAAATTAGAATTACCCAGTGTATTTACTAAGTGATAATTCTATTAATTTCAAAACGATGTTAACCATGATAATATAGGGCTTTAACACCACATCCCCTGTCATGTCTTTATATCTACACAATTTTGATATGATTGCATGAAATGTGTTTAATACGGGTAGTCCATTATACTGACAAAGAACATGAGGCCCAATGGGCCTGATAGGCTAACCTTGTAAATAATGGCTAGTTAAAGTGTTTTAGTTTCAAAAGATAATTCACTTTATTGTATTATGTAGATTGCATTAAATTTATAATATAATGGAATTGTGTAACAAAATATCTGTCATTATTAAATCTTATATTGACATAAACATGATAAAGTAATCATAACATGCAAAAAGTTGTTCTTCAATACAGTAATCTATTTTTGACCAAAATTTCATGGTTAGGCAAAAAACACCAGAAAAGCCAAATATCACATCAGATTGTTGTCCAGGCAATTGTTTAAATGTTTTTTTTTAAAACATTTGCACCCTTAGTTCACCTCGACCTAGTTTTGGTATTCATGTCAACAACATGAACAAATCTGAATTACACTCATGCACTGGCAGGCCTATATCTACTTCGAACTAAGCTTCATTTATAGGATAAGTCAAAAATAAGGGTTAACGATGCATGCATGCACACATTCACATACACACACTGCCCTATGCCATAAGCTTACCCGACCTTTCAGGTGAGCTAAAAATGATATGATATGGCTTTGTATACTTATTACACAACAACGTGGCTCCCCAAAGGCTAAATTATCATATATACATGTTAAAAAGCCAATAGAAACTAAAAATGTATTCTTAATAACTTAATATTTGTAATCAAACAGTACAAAAATGGCATGCTTTATCTAATAATTACCATCACATTTGTAATAAATAACTAGGCAATCATTTGAAATACACATTCAAATACTTATCTTTTACTCAAATTTGGAATTTTGTTCAGTTATTAGCTCTATGAAAGCCATTTGGAATTTTGTTATGTTTATTTTTAATTTTATTTCCTTAGGAAAAATCAAATTGCTGCTGCATATCATGTGCATCCCCAGTTACTCGAACAATCAGCAAGTGACACCACATGAATTCATAATGAAAATGACCTCTTCTATTTGATTCCTGGGATTTATCCCTCATTTGACTGCCATTGGTCTCAAACGAAGTTTCATAGAACAGAATCATTGCAAATATACATCCTGATTAAATATTTGATGAAACATGGTAAATAGCATCAAAATTCTGATTTAAGAATAAATAGTTGTACATGTATTTCAAACACCTATATAACAAAAAGCAGATGAAAATAATGAATATTTCAATGTGCAGTATGCAATGGGAAAACAAGCTACAGTAGATATTATAAATTATACAGGTGTTGGCACATTATACAGCCCCATGTGCCCTGTCAAATATTTATATACCCCAAACCCCAACCTGTATAATGTGTTTGTGACCCTTTAAAGTGGCACAAGTTTTGCTTTTTACTTCAATTTCATATTCTTTGTGACTTGTGTACTTTGTTGTCACGTTTGTTTACCATAACTAGACTTCTGTAATGTAACAGTTACTTCCACTAAATGCTGTGTGCAATTATGTACTGTGGCAGATTCAAGAACATAGTTCCATTTACCCCTGACAAGTTAACCAATTGCAATGAAAGAAATTTTTGAAGGGTGACAAATTCAAGTATGTATGTCAAATCAATCAAAATGTAAATGGCTAAATACAGTTACCCACCACCAAGCTTAGGATTAAGCACCATCTACTGAATTTAAAAGTGTAAATTTTACTTTACCTCTGAGAATGGTATAGTTATATACATGTACATGATATATAATTATAATATTAGTAGTAAACTGAAATCTAAATATCAAAGTTGTGTACTATCCAGCTTATCTCGACTCGTCATCTCATTACTAGAGACCAGATAAGCTGGATGAATGTATTAGTAGTGTGAATTCATCAGTCCAGATAGTGAGGTTACTCACTGATAACCTTGACATTCAGTACGATCACATGACTTAATTCTCAGTCATCTAATGAAAACAACATTCAGCTCAAATCCATCTTCTGGAAAATGATAAGTCTAAAAAGACAGATATCAAATTATCGTAACCCCCATTAAACCATACAACCTGACCCGCAGGCATCTGAAAATCATGATGTTCAATAAAATAATGCCATATGACACATATGTGTAGCATAGGGTCTTTTGTACTTACCAACATTACATGCAAAAATTAGTAAAACGAGTTTGGTCTGTGTGTTGTGTATGTGTGAGTATATATTTACAAATTTTGATAATCAAATCATCATTACATGGCAAAGAATTAAGAACAAGTATGAGTGTACCGAATATCAATAAGACAATCAGTGGTTAAGGCCAGTCAATACACTTATTACTTCTTAATTTATTAACTTTAATTACAGTGGAGTTCTCCAAACCTTCAGCCAACCACACACAAACTTGTATGTAAACAATACTAGTTAAATTATACTGAAAACAATTGATTCTAGAGCTGAAAAAACTATACTAGTCTTATCATTAAAACAAGTCCTAAGCGTATTGACTGACCTTAAAATCTTACATTATTCATACTTATAATATTTGGTATAAACAAGGAAGCATGAATAACTGTGGACTGATAACAAAATTCTAATAAATTCATCCACTATACCTGGTTACCACCAAAGTGATGACAACCGCTAATGCCTATAGGACCACCTCCAACACTCTGTCCTATTGTGTCCATACACTGGTTACTTTCTGATTCTATAAACTGAAATATAATATATTCATACAAATGTATTATAAAATAGTTTATGAAGAAGATCATGCAAGAGAAAACTGAATTCTGAATTCTGTGGTGAGGCATTGAAGTAAAAGTCGTTTCTATTTAACTTTAAACTTAATCCTTAGTCTACATTTTTCACAGAATCAGTAAAAAACAAAATTTAATAAATTGGTTAATTTTGTAGACAATGCACATGATAATTCAGATAATTTCTACTTTTTGCCTTTTTTGCCATTTTAAACTTTGTTATTATCACTTAACCCATTTTAATCTTGATTCATTACAGCTGTCATTTACAAAGTCTATGGAAATACTTTTATTTTAAAACAAAATACTTACCTCTCCCCAGACTTTATTTGGTGGCAGTGGTGGAAATTTTTCATAAACTTCATATGCTATGTTGTCTAGAAACCATTTAAAACTTTTACATTTATTATCTTTTTTAAACTGTAATTGTTTAGATATATCACCAACAGGATAACCTCTGACCCCTGGCTCTCTGGTGTAAAAATATTCTATATGTTCTTCATCTAACCACACATGTATAACCCTCATATAGTTCTATAAAAAATGAAAATGTTATGATTTATGTGTTCAAAAATTATATATATACAGTAAAACCTCATTATAATGCCCCTCGATAACTTTGCCAGCTCGCTTATCGCCACACTATTTTGAAGTCCCAATATCCATTTTGTTTCTGTTTTTCTTTACCCACCTCCCCCAATTTATTGCCAAACCCATTTATAATGCCAAATTTGACTGAACAAATGGTGGCGATGAATCGAGGTTTTAATATATATATATATATATATATATATCACATTTAACACACTGACATGCAAACAACACTACAGTTTAAGATTGTTGAGTGTGTGTTTGTGTGTGGCTGTAATTGTATTGAAAATGACAAACGTATACCATATTTCTGCTTTCTATTTTTAGATTTTGGCTAAGTCTATGACATTGAAATTTGTACTTTACTACTGGTTTACTCATTTATTTTGAGTATAAAGTCAATATTTATTGTAAGGAATTTCTTAAAATGTCTTATAATGGTGATAAATAATCTTATGAAAATATACCAAACTGGCATTAATACATGTATATAATGCATAATCATACCAAAAATATAGCATGTAATACAATCTTTCTGCAGCAATTTTTGAAGAAATACATTTTTAAGAAAAGATTGGTGTTTTGTGTACTTACAATATTGATAAACTCTTCAATTAAACATGACAAATACTTCAACAAATAAAGTTTAAAGATGAATTAATTCAAGATATATTTTGACTTGTCAATTTGGTATTTTTTGCAACCATTAACACTTAATTTTAAAATATAAAATTTGCTAAATTACATTGTAATTTTACTCATCATATAACTTATATTTTATAACCAACACAACCGAAATTTCATTAAATTTATATTAATTATATAATTAATAAACCATACCAATTGAATAACAGGAATTTTGACATCAACTTTACCAAAACCATATGGCATATGATTTCTGTATACATGACCAACTCTTGAACATGGAACCCATTCTATACTTCCACCACACTGCCAGATCTGTAACATAGAAACCACATATATATCAACATAAATCATTTTTGAGGGGTGTATTTGTAACTATTACAATCACTGATATAGTACATATATACAGAATGATTCAATGAATGAAATGTACAAATCACACCTGACTTAAAGGTCAGCTCTATGTAAGAACCACCTGTTTTTAAAGGTCAGTAAAATGTTTATCTAAAATCCTCTTCATTATGTTATTCTGACCTGTATACAAGAACGGCCTGTCCTTAAAGGCCACTTTTACTGATTCCCTTGGGTGGCTTTTATAGACACGGTTGACTGTATTTTCAATTATGAAAAAGCCTACTACTTTTGATATACTGGTATACATTCCAAATAAAAGCACTTAAAACCTAGCTCACCTTGAATGACAATTCAAAGTTTTCTCCTCCCCAAATCTGCAAACCAGGATCATATGCTCCAATTTCAAAGAAGTATTTCCTATCCATAGCAAACAAACCACCTGCATGTGTTGGTGACCTAAAAATACATTTAACCTCTCATGTTATATAATTAAATTTTAAAAATCAATTCATTTTACAAGGGTGTCACAACATAAGTAGCTGACATCAGATTTTGTTTAAAATATGTGTTCTTAACTCAGTCATTGCAAATGTAGATTATTCCTGACAACATATCTTACAGTATCAAGTTTTATTCAAAAACCATTCTTTTAGTGACGAATGAATGGAATAAACTTGTACAGTATGATAATTCTTTTAACAATTTACTTGCAACCAAATTAGGTAAGGATATTTTATATCTGGTTCCTTTAACTGTCTCATTTTAACAAAGCATATATACCTTGCATATGTTCAGCTATAGTAATAGACAAATATTTCTCCCATATCCTGCATGAAAATCATACATGTAATTTAACAGGATAATATTTTTCTGTCTAATCTTAGGGCAAAAACAACTTACACATGCTATGATGTCACAATATCAATTTGATCATGATGTCAACAATTTAGATTATGACGTCATTGGTTGCAAATGCAAATAATGTACTTCTTACACATTTTTTATGATAATTTTACATAAAATCTTTAAAAACCCCAGGAATAAATGTCTGCACTACAAAACAGGGACAGATTCTATTAGACTATTACAGCCAGTAGTAAGAGTTGTAATCTTGATATTTTAACTTACTTGTAAGGTTCACTATGATATTTTCTTGTATCAAGTTCCTTCTTTGGGACCAGACTTTCTTTATAAAGGAATCCCCATTCAAATATTCCTCTGTGATGATTAGTTGTATAAACTGGATGATAACGGAAATTATCCCAGTCTATACCATCAACTATTGGAACAGCCATTCTGGTCCTGTAATACATTTCAACACAAATTACTTATCAATTTGTAAATGCACTGGAAAGTAACATACTTACCATAATTGTTTATATGCAAGTCTATTTTTAGAAAATATAGCATTTCAGTGTTTTGTATGTAATAGGTCCCATTTAAATTAATAGAGATGTGCGAGTAAGTGTTTAAGATAACAGATTCCTGATTAAAAAGAAAAAGTTTAAATCCAAGTAGGACTGATTGATATGTTTTTGAGCAAGGCATTTAATAAATTGACAAGAAGAAATGCTAAAAACTGGTATTTCATCCAAAAAGAAGTCTTGTATGTTATCACAGGGCTCTACAATAATTTTATATCATGTTTGTCCTTTCAGACACATGGAAATAAATTTTGGAGAAGTGAAAAAGAATTTCCCTTAACTGAATGTAAAATTAACTTGTCCGATACTTTTTAACAACACAGTAAAGGCAAATGTTGATGAAATTAGTGATATCTCATTATCAAATCATGACATGGGTCTACTCCTCCCCTCCAGAGAGATATTTAAGTGTCTTTTCTAAAAGTTTGTGTCCCCATAACCATAGAACAGGCGATTTATTGTTTTGTTTTCTGTTGTTTAATGTTTTTTTTTTTGACAATCCAGTAAACCCAAATTTAGTTAAATCCAAGATACCTGCAACTGGCTCAGAACCATGTGTTTTTTTTTATTTGTAATTTGTTATGAAAACCACTTGTCCCCTCGGGCAAGCATGACACATTTTTACTTGTAAGCAACCAAAATGGACTGTTGGACAAACATCATTGTCGAGCCCTGTATCAGTAGTGAAACTAGTGAATACTTTACAAGTCAAACAGTTCTACAAGAGTAGTTTTAATCCAAAACATTTTGTTCTAAAACTATATATTACCTTGAATTTTTAATTCTTGTTAACAATGGTGGAAGCCAATTCTTTTGACATTCACAGTGAGCATCTAGGAACACAATAACATCTCCTGTAGACAATTCAGCTCCCCGTGTCCTGGTACGGATCAACCCCATTCTCTGATCATTCCTGTATAACTTTACTTTACCATGAAACTGTTTTATATACTGTTCTAATTTGTCCTTTAAATGTTCTAAAAATAAAGCATAGAGTATTTGTTAGTGCTGAACTGTAAGTTGCTAAAATAATACAATATGGACTGAAAATTATAAAATTTGACTGTGTTATACTGTAAACCGCTTTATATTGGCACATACTTATTTTAGCGATTGATGACTGGTAAACATATTAGCGCAGTTTAATTTTCGCATAATTAATTCCAGTCTGAACTGTTTAATACCTCTTTATATTACCACATTTTCTCGCCTAAAACCCACAACTATTAGCCTAAAAATTTAAATTTGAGAAGGGGATGTCATGTTACAAGAAAATATGTAATTGTATTTTAATTTGTTTGACTTTTACTGAGAGAAAATCTCCGTAACTGACCCAGGGCCAGGAAGCCACGAGACAGATGTCTGCAGGAAGCTTTCATCATAATTTGGCCCTCTCGTCGAGTACACATTTAACTGAATAAATATTTAAATTAATAATAACATATTTTGTCTTTTTATTCATTTAAATACCAACTGGTTTTTTTTTAAATACAAAGGTTTCAACACATTGTCGATGTATCTCCGATAACAGCTGCTTAGATCATTATAGAGGTCAATAATTAGGATTTATGTTGCCGACATCACAGAAAAATTAAACAATTTTCGCATAACGGGTCTAATTTGTTGATATAATTGTTAATATTTTAATGATTGAAGCCAACTACTGGTAAATTAAAATTAATTAATTACCTGAAAAGGAGACTTGTCAGATTGTACGTATCACATACAATGACCAGTAATTAACAGCTATGTCAGTGTTCCCTATTTTATCCGTTTGTCGGTGGTCAGTCTACCGGGTCTGGGTAATTAATCCCTAATTACTTATTATATGCGGGTATATTGATAGAAGCCATACCAGTGTCATTCAGAAGTATTATCATTTAAACACGGACTATATAACTATTTAACGCGTGTCCATACCCATTCATAGTCACAGCAGCACTGTACAGTACTGACTTTTTTGGATTAATTTTAGCGGCAGTTTTATTTTAGCGCTGACACTCTTATCGCCAATGGGCTAAAATAATAAATGCCGCTAAAAAAACACGGTTTACAGTACTAGTAATACCAAACATTATTAATTGTAAGTCCTAACAAAATATTATTTTCTATAGTAATCCCCTTAGTAAATAAATACATTTTTGTAAAACTGGCAAGATGGTTAAACATTCCTAAAATCAACATTACCGTATTCTAAAATAAAAACATGCAGGAGTTTAAAATTCTACTGGTCTGAAGTAGATGTGAACATTTGATTTTACATTGGGACCCTTGATATTTAAACTGTTAAAGTCCGATGAACCTGCCATTTTTTACCAGGATAATTCAACTTTTCTATATAACATAATTGCACATGGACCTTTCAATGCTGATATTGGGACTTTCAAAACTTTATGTGTGACCTGCCAAAAATAAAAACAATAGGTCCTGTACTTTCCATTACAAAATATAATTTAAACCCCTGATGTGTTACCTTTGTTGCTGAAATCATCCACCATGACAACTTCCTTTAGTAAGTGTGGAGGAGACATATTGATAACACTGTGTACTGTCCTCATTAGTGTTGACCAGCCTTCGTTGTGAAACACTAATATAACACTAGCTGTAGGGAGTTCTTCAGGGTAATGCCAATATTTACATCTGTAATAATTAACATTTAACTACATTAAAACTTGTAAACTGTAATTCAGTAATATAGATATTGCTAGTGCCAGTTGTACACATACATGTACAACTTAGACTAGTAATTATGCCTATATATTCTTAGTTCAAGACAAGAGCATACATTTTCCCTCAGAAACCACGTAGAAAGTGTTAAATGTACATTTCATTTTCTGGTCAGTCACTATAATGTCAGCTAAGGTCTGTTATACAGCTATAATATTAGAGATTAGATCCTCTAATACATATATATTTTATTTATCTTAGTAATATACCAGTATTCATACAAGAATTTGATAATCGGTAGACAAGATGAAACATATTTTTTAAATCTTAAATATAATGTTTAAAGAAACAAAAGGTGTTTAAAGAAATGGACACGAGATATTGCTTCCACTCACTCTTCCATTCTAGTGTCTGGTATGGTTCTATCCATAGCAATTTTGTCACTGTTTATCATGTTGAAGCCAAACTCCCTCACAGTCTGATCTGCTTTTATCTTTTCCTCCATTGATGTATAAACAGGCTGTCCTTTTTCACCTGTCAATAAAGATTACACAAATATGTCACATGAATAGTCCCAAGTAAACTACATATCTTTAAATAGCTTAATTGAAACAAGACACTGGGCAAATTTACAATTTCCATTTTGTTGTTGAAAAGTCAATTTGCTCAGAAAAGACAAAAACCTTTTATTAAAAACTTTTCAACCTGATAATAAACCCATTTTAACAGGTTCTTGTTGGTGGTTTTATATACTAGGCTATCTGTTTATTAGGTTTCCATTTTCAAAAACATAATTATTTTTGAAAATTCATGTTTGAAGAAGAAACGTAAAAAAAATATAAAATAAAACAAGCACTTCAGATTTTTTTGTCTGTTGAATTGTTTAAGGAAGCTGCAAGTCTTCAACATACACTTTCTTAGATATACAAGTACCTAACTGGTATGGAGACTCATTTGAAACATATCTTACCAACTATTCTAACATAGCAGTACTTTTAAACATGCAAACATTTGCATCACATAAAAATGTATTAATTAACACAAATTTACCTGGACCATTTCTGTTAGGGTAGTCAGTTGGTTCATAGTTTCCCAACACTCCTTCTTTCATTACAGCTACATTCTGTGGGTCACTGTTAGATTTGACAGGTTCTACTTTATCTTCATTTTGTATTTCTGCTGGCTTGTCTACTACATTCTGAACATTTTCTTCTCTATTTGAATCATGTATAATCTTATGACTCTGTGGTTTGTCTCTAGCAAGCTACAATACAAGAAACGAGAATAAGTAACAGATACATGATTTATATATGTTTACATTACAAATGCATTGCCTTATATGAATCTCTTTGGAACCATTGTGTTAATTTTTCGATGACAGCAGTGTGTCGCGCGCTCTGTGTAAAGCGATACGTCAGTTAATATCTTCAGCCAATCCGCTTTCGATGTACAGCGGAGGAATACATACCAACAAGGGACTACTTAAGCATTCATAATTTCCTGCGGTTTCATTCATAAATCTATCCGGCGACTGCAGGGACGCTCTTTACGAGCGGTAACAAACGTAGAAATTTGTCATACTGCACCAATTTTAAAAATGATTTGAAAATAAAAAAGAATAATAAAACCAATATTTGTTGTCTTTTTATATCAAAATAATTTTTTAATGATTAATGACAATTTCCCATGGCCTATAAAGATACGAAGTGAAAAAATTAGTAAGTCCGAGGACACCACATTTAAATTATGAACAACTGTTTGTTATTCGACTAAATAATTATATTCATGGTAATATCTTACCAAACAGATTATTGTTTAGTGAAAAAAGGAGAAATAGAATTTAATTTTCAAATGTGTTTATCGGAACTATATTTTAAGATCGCCAAGCAACGAGACAAATCAACATGGCTGTTCTCTTTATATGGTTCTACAGTAAGAGTTATCTCGCTTTAAGTGTTCCAACCACATTAATACACCGACTTTCGGAAAATTAATAAAACCTTTTTGTGGGTAAAAATAATGTAAACATAAGGATTGAATGTCACTTTGAATGCTGTCATCGAGGTATGACTGCATCAGCTCATGTTCAAAGTTAACATGACTTACTTTGAACGCGAGCTGATGCAGTCATACCTCGATGACAGCATTTAAAGTGACATTCAATCCTTAAGTGTACTGTAGCCACTTTCAATTCATGACATTTTGTCATTGTGTGACCATTTAAAAAAAATTGTTGCTTTATAGTGGTCTAGGTACCAGTAGCTCAGTTGGTAGAGCACTTGCCCCTAGTGTAGTTAGTCTTGGGTTTGGATTTCCATCCCGACCCTTTCTGTAAGTTTGTGAACAGTGTGGCCCCCAGAAGTGGTGGACTGGCAAATAAGTCAATACAAGGTAATTTGGATGTGATATCCAATTTGGGACTGTGGAAAAAAACAATAGAAGAATAAAGTGGTGTTGGTAGTTCAGTTGGTAGAACACTTGCCTGTAGAGTGAGAGGTCCCAGGTTCGATCATTTGTGACCCTGCATTTTTCCACCTTCCTGTTTCAGTTTGGTGGCCAGTTTGGCCCTTGGAAGTGGTAGACTGGCAGCTGCAAGCAATATAAAGTCCATCTGGGGGAATTTAGGTGAGATTTCCAACTTGAGACTGTTGGAAACTCAAATTTATTAACAGGAGAGGAATGTAGCAGTCTGGGTAGCTCAATTGGTAGAGCACTTGTCTGTAGTGTGGGAGGTCCCAGATTTGATACTAAGTATGACCCAGTATTTTTTCTTGTTACAGCTTTAGCCCAAGTTTGCTTCACTTATAATGTTTTGTAAGTTAAAACTGTTTTTGTAAGTGAAAGTCTAGGTAGCTTAGTTTGTAGAGCACTTTCCTTTAGTGTGGGAGGTCCGAGGTTTGATCCCTGGTCTTTTTTTCTCCATGTTACAGTTTTAGACCAAGTTTGATGCATAAAGTTTCATAGATTGAAATTGTTATTTGTGAGTTAATGTCGATATTTATAGAAAGGGTTGTTATGCTGATGAAAAGACTTATTAGACACTCCAACATCTACTTGCTTTGTAGGGTAACCTATTATTTACCTGTCTGTTTTTACGGAACTTCAAAGCTGCTGCACTTTCACTTGAATCTAAATAGTGGATTAAAAATGGAATGGCTATAAAGGCACCAATAACCAATACAGCTAATTTTAAGACAGCACTACGACGATACCGTACCCTCATCTAGACGGTTAAATAGGGAACTGCTTCAGCCAGATCAGATGGATTTATATCGGTTTGGTGAATTGACGACTGTAGGAATTCCTTGGATTATTTCCTTTTCATGTATTTTACAAATGTAAATTGACTGCTGTAATTACAAACTGACTTTCTTATTGCAGGGTTTATTAATGCCCTTCAGCGAGATTACAAAAATAAATAAGGACAACACAGTGTCAGTGAAGAGTTGTCAACGTGGCTCAATCGCAACACTTTTCTTGTTCAATGCAACCGTGAGAATCAACAGGAACTATCCAGGGTGTCTTTATGCTAAAGGGACACTCAGACAAATCTCTTGGCTTTGCTGATTTCCTTCAGGTTAACAGATGATCTCGAATAAAACAAAAAACAATATATTTGATGCAAAGCTGCAAAATGTTGTCTGCTCGCAGCCGGATGTGCATTTCTCACCTCTAACAAAGAAGAGCTCCATACAAAGGGAGGTAACTCTGTTTATAAGCGCACCTGCCGGTCTGCCTGTCCGTTTTACAGATTATTTATTTATTTATTTATTTAAATTTTTTACCAAACTCTAATATTCCGGAATCATCACCATTAAATACAAAAAATAACGATTAATGCAAAACTTGAGTACGGCATACTTGTAAGCCTGTAGTCAGGTAAATCAAAAACATTTCATTTGAATTTCAACAATTGAATAAAAGGCTGTTGAACCTGTAGTTTTTTCCACAGCCTTTAAACCAATCGCTGGAATTCAAATGAAATGTTTTGATACACAAACAAAGCTCTAGTGCCTGAAGCACTCTCTAAAACCTTCTGAGTAATACTATATGACCTCGGACTATCACTCATTTTGTAACTTGACTGATATGTCGAATGGTTGAAGGTCCCAAATAAGTATCAAAACCTCACCACTAAATATGGAAATCCAATTGCCGTCCTTAGTCAGGAATCGTATAACCAGTAGTCTTAATGTGCGTTTGCACTATTGCCGTTTCTTGTTTCATCTTATTTGATGCTCTTTCTGTAAAAATGTCGCTTTGTTGGCTGCCTTGGGCGTTGGTACACGTCACAATTTTCACTCTCATTACGTTAGAATGACTGCTACTGAAGTATCGTCATTGTGGATTGTGCGCGCGCGCGCGCGCGTGTGTGTGTAACTGTTTTGTAAATTATGCCATTTGTTTTACATGTATGTAATCTTTAGCAGTGTCGACATGCATCGTGACTAGTATGTTTATCGGGACTGGGAGTTTTATATTGCACGTCCGTCCTTCTAAAACTGTTAACTGGATCATTCTTTCTTTATGTAGAGGTGATCTTGATTAAAAAGCCAAGTCGCTCTTTTACTGCAATATCTATAATTTAAATGCTAATACGAATAAACTGACTAAAGCTGTGCAAAGAAAATAATATAGCGGACTATTTTACACAGGTGTTTAATAGCCTGGTTTATGATTGAACATCTTCCAATCACGAACCAAAAAGCATAGAAACCTATAAATTTTCATTTGCACGGTGTATTTGTTATTGTCTTCAGTTTAGAGCAGTGACATTTATTCGGTTATGAAGACATTGTGGGCTATGAATGCAATTGGTCACACGGCTTGCGTATGATTACATGGGAGCAATTTACAATGACTAACCCTTCACGCCAGCTGGTATCCACGGATATTAATCGCGATGAGTTTTTTTACGGTTTCAATAAAATATTGAATTTATTTTAATATTAAGTAACATGATTATGTAACATGTTCTGAGTTTATAGACGCTTAAATTAAAATTTTTAATTTAATTTTAAATGTATATAAATAACTCTGGTATATATATACACAAATGTCTATATTGTAATTTTGTTCAGTTGTTGGGAACTGAATATTCTTCTTGAATGTTCCATTCGAAGGTATCCTCCTTGAATTGAGTTTCTACGGAATAAATGAAATACATTTAAAAAACATTGAACGAAAATATAACAACTGAACTGTGTTGAAACGGTGTTCATATCAACAAAAAAAATTCCCACATCTTTGCAAGCGAATTGAATAACGCGCGCTGCCATCAAGGTTTCAAAACTGGTTGATCTTAACTTTCATCCAATGTCACTGTGACCTTAAATCATTATTTACCGTAGACTTTCATAGACAGAAATGCACATTACCTTGCATTTGTATGCAACATTGCACGAAGGAATATAATGTTTGGATTTTGATCGACCTTGATTGCTTTCACATTTGATTGACCTTAGCTTTTGAAACAAATTTTCAAAGAAGTATATCTTGACAGTTGTGTGAGGTCATATATTGTTTGTAGTAATTCTGGGGTGCTCGAATGTTTCTAAAGGTTAAATGTATTTTTTGGGGCTACTGGAAGTGTTGATTGGTTAAATGTTGTTTTACATTGCACCAGTAAGTCTTAAGCTCATAATTTCAAGGATTTGAGTATGAACTCACAGCGATGAGACGCCTTTGATTCGAAGGCTTGCACATTGATCCCTCAATCAACGCGCCCCCAGTCAAGTGTTAATATTATCCCATATTATTGATCAAATCGGATTTTATGTTCCAGTCAAGATTATCTCCATTATATCGAGACATCACCATACATGAATTGACAGGAATTTATACCTTTCCAATGCACTAAGGACATTCAGGTCTTTGGTCTGACCCGGTCGAGATTCGAATCCCCTTTAATTTTCTGGCGAGATAACGCTTCCATAGTATGATATGTATGATAAAAACATATTCAGTTTGTGTAAAGCATTTAATTTTTATTTAGATATAAATCTAATTTTTGTTTAGATATAACGGGAATAACTTTGTAGTTACGAAAAGTGTGCACTTGAATACTCGCTAAACAAACCGAAACGTTGTTTACCCTAACTACAACTTTCAATAGAGCGATAACATAACTTCTTGATATTTAAATATTGAGAGGGATTATAACAAGGGTTGTTCGTTACGCTTAGGTAATGTGACCATAAACAAAGTCGTATTTTAAAAATGGTGAACTAAAACTTGTCAACAGACTATATACTAGGTAGGTATATTCATTTGTAAATACATAATTATAGTTTTATTTATTTTGCATTCAAATCTCTCTCTCTCTCTCTCTCTCTCTCTCTCTCTCTCTCTCTCTCTCTCTCTGTGTGTGTTTTAAACAGTTCTGAAGTGGTGGCAAGTGAGATAAATAGTGGGGGAAAGCGAAGAAAAAAGTATAGGCAATGTGAGGCATGTTATAGTTCTTTTACCTACAATGTAGGTAAATGTGTTTTTAAATGTGGGGACATCATTTTCGTTGGAAAAAAATCAAATGTCCCCACATAACATATTTTGAACATTCCAAACAACCTACTGTAGACCATGGCTTAGAAAAGAGATTTGTTCCCACACATCCTTAAGCTTGGGTGACTCAATTAGGACAGCAATAATATTTGAGTGTCACCAGATTAACGACTGGAGCATCTCTCTCTCTCTCTCTCTCTCTCTCTCTCTCTCTCGCAATCTACATATCAATATTTATTTTTAAGCACAATTAAGGAAAAAGTAAAATTTTAACATTTTTGATTTTTTTCAATTTCCTTTTCATGAGTGCGTCGAGAATGGGGTTACAAAAGAAATACGCAGAATTTAAATATCTATATAATCAGGTGCGTGTAACATGTATGTAATAAATAGCCCATGAATCACTAGAACTTTCGTTTCATAAATTTGATTTTATTAATATAGTCAACATAACAGTTTTTCATACATTTTGTCAATTAAATCCTAGATATATCAGTTTTATACTGCGGCGAGTTCGATACAGATCTCTGTATAAAATATACAAGCCTGTCCAAAGTTTAAGGGTTAACATAACGAATGAGAGTAGATTCAAATGATTTCAGCCCCTTGTTAGCTATATTGGTAGCTGCTTTATACGTCTCGACAGTTTTTTTACCTTTAGCTATCCATATCTCGGTCGCTCGACAGCCGAACTTTCGTTAGCTCAGTGTTGAACTTTCGACAGGACTTTCTGTAATTACTCAGTGAATCGGTATTTTGTTTTTGTCACGCCTGACTAGCTATCAAGTAGACAGGAATGAAAATTATCAGATATAGTAATGAAATATCTTTTTTTCTGTGCAACAAATCATACAAACTTAAAACAATATACCACATGTATTATACTACAATAAATCACTTAAAACATATTATATGACATCCAGCACCTACAAGACTTACGAGACACTATGATGCAAAATTATAATTTTAAATAAAACAGTAATAAATGTAAAAGTTAACACGGCTTCATGATTCAGTACATGCATTTGTATTTATAAGACTTAAAAAAGGAACGAGAAACTGTATAGCTACCATTAACTTTTGTGCATACATGCAAAGTGTGTTTAAATAATTTCAATCCAAGAAAGAATGTTAAACAAACAACCAAGTAAGTGCATACATTTTAGTTAAATTAGGCGACAACGCCTATACTTTTATGCACCCCATTTGTATGCATTTAACAAAAACCTTTAAAACATTGAATTATATACCAACTGACTATATATTTATGCATAATGTGAATGTACTAAATGGCAGGCAATTTACATACGATGTTGAAGAGTTTTTTTTCAAAGTAATTATTCTATGTAGTGAAGACTCGATATCTCGAAATTCATGCATGTTGACTTATGTTGAATACGAAAGTTGTGCTATCAAAAGCACTAAAAGCTCGTTGTGGGCAAAATGTTACATTGAATTTACTTTGGTATTCGAGCACAGTATTTTCAGTTTTTAATCCTAATTACGCTATTCTCGATGTGACAATGCTTTCAACACACACACACACACACACACACACACACACACACACCAGTATCAGCAAAGTATGACATGGGCCCCAAGGAGCTATAAGGGACCCTGAAATACATCTTGCATTATATATCCTGATCTGTTAAATCTTACTATTTCTTAAACCGATATCATTTTGTTTGTCAAATAAGCCTGTTTCAGTCAAAATTGAAAATATTTCCCACGATTTCACCAATATCAGGAAATTCGAATTCTATTTCCATTTCTCCTGAATTTCAGGGGAAACACAGATTAAGTTTGCATCACTGTCCATTTGTCGTTGGAGTTTGATTCTTTTCTTAAAAGTTTTAGATCCTATATGAGCCCCTGACGGAAGTTGTTCTTAAATGCGGATTGATAAACAACACGTATATCTTGTCCCTGATGAAATATAGTTGCCGAAGTTATATGGTAAAGATAGTGCAAGGTAGACTTATTATTCGTGATGAAAGTTTGCATTATTGCAAATGACTGAGAATATTCCGGTATACTGGTATGCATATTATGATTTATACCTGTTAACAAAAGGTTTCGGGCTTCATCACTTACTTAGTTTTCAGGAACCTACGTTGGAAATGCAAACACACACACACACCACACACACACACACACACACACACACACACACGTTATCAAATTATTTATCTTGATGTTAACCATTATTTATTTGATTATTTTTCAGAGATGGCACGTCGAAGTGTTGAAGACGTATTTGACAGTTTACGAGAATCACTTTCTGAATTCCTACAACTTCAACCGACTTTGCCTGCTTCAAAAGTGCCATCAGTTCTCCATGAACCAGCTATCTGCAATGGTTACAGATCGACCAATCAACCTTGGCGTTACTATCTGTGCAGTCTCTTCCAGCTTCACAACGAAACATTGAATGTTTGGACCCATCTGATTGGATTCATTGTGATTTGGATTGTGATTGGCGAATATTCTGAACAATACGATTTCTTGACCAATAAGCATGCTTGGCCTATGCTAGTGTTCGGGATATGCTGTTTGATAGCAAGTCTAACTAGCGCAACCGTACACCTTTTGCATTGTAGAAACTCACACACACATTATAATGCATTCATGGTGGATTACATTGGGGCTACTATTTACTCGTTTGGTTCAGGTATTCACGCGTTTTATTCCAATTCACATCATCGACACACTTACTTTTTGTTTGGCCAGTCATACCTACCACTGCTTGTATTTGTATCATGGATGAACTTTACCATTCTATGTGTAGCCAAACTAAAGTACGGACATAATCCACATAGTATGACCAGGAAATACATGATGATATCAAGCATGTTAGTTCAGGCCATTGTAAATACCATTCCCTTTGGACCTAGATACTTTGCTTGCATCCAGGATGAAACATGTAACTTGTCGTCTCTAAACCACATGACTATTCTGTTTATTTGTTTTGCTTTGCAAGCTTTCTTTTTTGCCAGCCATCTTCCAGAGCGGATGTTTCCAGGTCGATTTGACGTATTTGGGCATGGTCACCAAATTTTCCACGTTATGTCTACAATAACACAAGCGTTACAGTTCTATGCCATATCTGTTGATATTGACCGGCAAGGATCTGACAACCATGCAGATCCAGATATTATATACCTACTAGGTGCTACAGTGCTACTTATTGGTGCTGATCTTCTATCATTCTTATATCTAAGACAGTTTGTACCAAAACTTGACGACAAACACCACTAGAAATATAATACTGCTTACGATCACCCGTGTCTTTCAATAACGTTTTTGGAATAGTGCTATACTTTATTCGCATTAGACTGTATATGTATTTTATTTTAAAAGATACACATATCTAATTTATTTATTTATTCTATCGCATAATGTTGCCATAAAGCTCACCGGTGACAATATTGCTAATTTGGATATTATTATACACGTGGACATTTTCCTTCAATGGATACATGTCGTCATAACCTGGTGCTATGCCAAGGCAACTCCTAGATTACTGCAGAGTTGCCATGTACTACGTTTGAATGTATTATATCATACAAATTCAAAAGAAGCACATGACAGATACATTGTGTTTTAGTATGGGCATTTCTATCATATCATATTTACAAATATTGCAAAGGATATATATATATATATATATATATATATATATATATATATATATATATATATATATATATATATATATATATATGAGGGATTGGCAATTTGATACAATAATTTGCAACAAATGGGATATTGTCTGATATGTTTTAATATTAAATTATAATCATATAATTAACACCAAACAATTTCTAAGTAGGTGATTTAAAGCTCTGTTTTAAATTATAACCATTCATGAAAACCCCCCAAAATATAAATGAAATAGATTTTTTTTGATAATTTTAGTTAAAAAATTTTGGTAGTCTTCACCAGGAAATTATCTAGCTTTGAATAACAATACACAAGTGTGTGAACGTATTTTGGAACACGTTGCTTTTTTGCAATTCAACAAAACCTATTTTTATTTATTTATTTATTTTATTTATTTATTTATATGTATTTGTGTTGTTCACAGTATTATATACATTATAACATCATGGGCATTTAAGTTTTGCAAAGTTCTGTCTCAGTTTTTATAGACGTTTTACAGATGGTAGGCTATGCATAGGCAGTAAAGCTATAGCTGGAATCTTTTGGACACAAACTCACACGATCTGTGATATTGCTTTAAAACACATCTGAGGTTGCATTCCATTTTTATTACTTTGTCATTGTTACAACTTTTGTGTTCGTCGTTGTTTTGTTTATTTGTGCTTTATTTTAAGATTTTTTTTTTTGGAAAAATACCAGGAAAAATTGCAGGTTAATATCGTGCATTGAATGAAACCATGCAAGTTGATAAAATCTAATCTAAATTTTTTAATGGAAATAAGATTTAAACATGAATATTTTTAGCAACACTTAATGAGTAGAAATGAAAAAAACTTTTCTTGTTTTGGAAAATTAACAGCTGTGTGTCATTTGTTAATTGTATTTGTCTTTTATTCGGATTGTTTGTTGTTTTGTTGTTACTGTTTTATCAGAATTGTTTTGTCATCACCTTTAGCACCTCATCTATTTATTAAGTTATAAACGTTACTTTTTGTAGTGAAGTTAGTTAAGTTTTATAATGTTGCATTGCTAAATTATAATAAAATAATTTATTTACTCTTTACTTAACTCTTTTTTACTATCGTGGCGGTATTGATGTGGTATCCATTTGGTATTCTTAACGTGTATGGCAATGTTAAACTTTAATTTACTGTAAAAGAATTTTACAGAATGTTCAAGAGTTTGCCATTCTAGAGTTTGCCAAACCTTTTTGTTAGGGTTAGGATGTTAATGTTGCCAACTCACATACAGTAAGGACTTGCCGAAAGTTTTACACTAAGCTAACGGATTAGTGTTGAACCGGTAGCTCATCTTGACTCCTTGTTACCTATAGCTGGACAGCGGTCAAGTCGGCAGCTTTTTGACCAATAGTTATCCATATCTTGACCACTCTGCAGCTGAGCTTCGATCACTTTTCGTAAGAACGATGTTTAACTTTTAACAGGTTTGCAACGCAGTTTCAGCTTCACCAACAAATGATTACAACATGTTCTTTTTATGATTAATTCATTTTAGGATCAAAAGTATGAAATACATGTAAAATTAACAAATGCTTTTTAGCGGACAAAACGGCAAGGCGGTTACGGGGTATTCATGAGCAGAGCCAATTATTTAATCTTCCATACAAGGGTGTGGTTAAAGTTCAATTAAAGAACAAACATACCAACCCCATGTCCATATCACAGTCCTAAAGAAAAGTGAAAACTTTGAAGACTGACATGTGAATGTTTCTTCAACTTTAAGTTAGTGCTTCATCTCATCCATCATTTAGCCATATAACTTTACAATGAAAGGGATTGATTTATTATATGACTATTCAGCTGTTGCGTTAATTGGAAAATATTGATAAATAAACACGGTTCACATTATAAAGCACAACACTCGCGGAAAACAGTTTTAAAATATTTTGATATACATACATAGTTTAAAATAAGTACGTTAGCTTACAAATCAATAAAGAAGATCTAAATTTGGCATTTTGTCAGAAGAAAATACGTCATACAGTATAAGTAATTTGGTTAAACCTTTGAGACCCCGAATTAAAATTACCAAATTCTTTATAACGGAATGAATGGGAATTAAAACCATTGAAATACATTTATTTCAAGTCGCCAAATCCTATAACTTCATATGCATCGCCGATTTTGTTTGAAATGGAACATTTTCTTTTTAACTATACATGCATTTGCATTCAATGTCTATACAGACATATAAGATTTTCCTTAGTGCATTTGCGAATAAATTACTGAAACCACACACACAACTGATATTTTATTAGAAATGCTTACCATCTCCAGTTTTATGGGATATCTGAAATTTCAATGTACATAATTAGCAACTAGACACTGGTAGCTGTAGAAGTTGATCAGCTTATTTATAAAAGTTATACGTATTGAATGAATCATTGTGTAATGAATTACACAAGTTGGCCAAGAATAAGAAAAAAACAGACGAAGAATTGTCATCTTTAAAAAAAGCGCCTTTGACAAGATATTCATCTCTGGTTTTAATTGGAGATTTTCATTGGGTTATTTACGTATTCCCTTAACTGGAGCACTTTTGACAAGTATAAAGGTACGTTTAGGGCTATAGGGATAAATATTCTTATCACATTTCTTTGGAATGAAAAACAAGAAAACACTGAAATAAAATTGAATTTCAAAACGGAGCTAAATAAAATTTGTTTTAATTTAGAACATCTCGTTATTTGTCGTGTTGCCTTTATCATACATTAAAATCGACTTATTGGATTAATCAGCCAATTATAGAATTTCCACCATCCAGTTCAGCACTGAAAAACATAAATATAATATACAATAACTCAATGATAAAAACTGATTATAATATATTTGTAAAACTATGGTGGCGTGGAAGGACCAAAGGGTAAAATTTTTCGAATGGTTAAGTAATCCGTTAATTAATATGATCGGAATAAGTAATTCGTCGGAATGCTTTACTTATTCGTCATTTATTATATCCAGTTTTTTTGTCATTTGTCCTTTCACACCGCCGTGTATAACATATGCACCAGAAAATTTAATGGAACAAAAATATCTCAATAACTTTTGCATGATGACCATACTATGTTCTTCTAAGAATTTGTGAGATGGAAGTGAGAGTTACAAGTATTGTTTATTGAATGACCTTTTATTATATTCACACGTGACGCCACATGTTGGTCCTACTTTTACATTTGTATTAAAACACAGGTCACCAGTGAATACTCAGTATTAATTCATGCTATTAATTATAAATTATATCGAAAATTAAATCATGTTGGCAGTTCAAACAAACTTAGTGTCATTCAGTGTATTATCTATGTCTTTTTGCAAGTGAAACGATGTTCTGAAAGTTATGCAATTCTATATTGAATCTTACATCAAATAAAGTCGAGTGGAGTGATAATGTTTTACAACATAGTCTCCCTTCATTTATTTGAAAGATTAGTTCTTGCATGTTGGAGAAAACATTAGCGCCTGGAAAAAACATGCCAACCGTTGTCATTCAAACTCAATCATTCTCTTACTAGGATCTGCCCAGAGTGGATGCCATTTTATGCAATGAGTGGCGTTTGAAGTTTTAATATACCACTCGGACTCCGAGAACCTTTACATATATTGTATATCAGGATCAGTATAGTTAATATTGATGTGTATACCACTCGGACTCCGAGAACTTTAACAAATATAATATATCATGACCAGTATAGTTAATATTGATCTGTATAGTCCTCACCTCACTTCACAAATGAAATTCTCCTTTTGGAAACAATTAAAGTTATTCCAATGTATCCCGAAACTGTACCTTATTTCAAGGCAATGTTCCCCAATATCGTCCGGTTGTCCAGGCGCCCAGTTTCTACAGTGACAAAACAGATAGTTTTAATTTTTAAGTTCGAGGTCAAAATTACGGTCTATTATACTACTGTCAAAAATAAATTGCCAAAATTGCTTTATTCAATCTAAGGTTGGTCAGTTGGTTGCTTGGTTGGTTGAAATGTTGCTTAACGTCGCATCAGCAGTTTTTCAGCTATGCGCAACGAGAACTATTTTATTAATCTCTATGCTATGGATTAATCTATGAACAAGTTTGTGTATACATGTGAAGTGCGAGTGTGTTGTATGGTCTGCTTTGTACAAGCGCGCACCCAGGGCGACTTTTAAGGTGCTAGCTCACCGAGTCAGTACGATGGCGGCAAGCGTACCGCTTCCTCAGTTCATTATACTGATACCAACTCAACCAGTAAAGGCTAACGGCAAGGAAAATTCACTTTCCAACATGTTGTCTGAGCGGAACTCGAACTCACAGCGGTGAGAGACCCTGGATTGTAGACTGACGTTTTATTCATTAGGCCACCGCGGTCTCTCTATTTACATCTTACTTCAGAAATGATCGTGTAACTGGGGCCTAACCAAAGTTCTACCATAATATATTAAAGTACATGTACATATCATGGTTAATGTTAACCAACAACAAATAAGCCTCAACGAGATCTCGAGTGAGTATACTAGAGTTTGAATATTCTTATATATTTCTATAATTCCACGTTCCTTTCACTTAATTTTGATTACACGCGTGGCGGGTGTAGCTAGCTAAACAGGAGTTGCTTAATCATCCGCAGCACCCGGTCTCACTTCACTGGTGGAAGTTCACGTGCTTAACCCGACTTGTCAGTTTCTAAGTTTTTACTTTGCTTCTGGGTTGTGATTTGGACATGAATTAGTATGTTTGTTTTTGATAGATTTGTGACAGATTTCTTTGGTTAACCATCGCATCATACAGCTGTTAGCATAGGCATTTGGGTCAGATGTTTATCTTATGAACGTTTTGTCTAGATGACTTACGTGTAACCCTTTATGAAATAAGAACCACCGTCATTTCTCATCCATCTCCATACATTTTTCTCCATAAAATCGGCTCCATCAATCCAGTAGTTCTCCGGACCAACATTCCCTGCTCCTATATAAGTATACAAAATCTATATGTCAACATTAATGTAAAATCTTTTAACTTTTTTGTTTGGTCAAATAAAAAAATGTTTAAAGTTTGGTTTTTTTTTTAAATAAAAAAATAATTGCAACAATTTAAAAAATGATAGTAAATAAACATATTAAAGAAAGATGAAAAAGCTAAAATGGCCTTAAGGCGTACAGTGCTTTTTTAAAATTAACTTTAGAAGATCTTACACCTTTTCCCCAAATATTGTGTTTGCGATAGCAATGTTTTAAAACATTTTTTTTATCTCCAACCACGTTTTGATATGGTCTTGCGATTGATATGATGGAATATCGACTATTTAAATAAAATCACAACGTATAATGATATATGCAGATAATGCAGATATGTATAAATGTAAAAAAAAGAAATATATTTCACCGTGTATCTTCCTCAGTTCATCTTCCAGAAACTTCTCTTCTCCTGCATCTTCAATAACGGCCAAATCTGCTCCCATGACATTGCAATATTGCTGGGATAAACATAAACACAAAATAACGATACACACAACATTCGGTATATCAAATATAATATACAGTTGCTTTTACATAATTGTAGAACATTGTAACTCTATATCACGACCAGACGGCCGCTTACTTCATGAACTATTGATACATATATTTAATTTTATCTTGTCTTAGATCTATTGGGACCATTGAATGAGACCTTAAAATAGATGCTTGTCCTCACTATAGACATGACACGAACAGGAAACTCATGATCAACAGTGCATAGTTGATAGTGTTTCAGTGTAATTAACGTTAAAATCTATATGACTCACTGATTCTCACCAATATGAACTAAAACTGTCTCTTGAAAGCCAAATACCCCCGCCCCAACATTTAATGTTTTTTGCGAGCTCAATCTTTAAGATATGACCTGTTCAAGGTCATGGCACAACTTTGGGCAATGAAGATTATTCATGTGAAGTTCTATGGCAGTATTCCAAAGCAGCTATGACATATGGCCCAGACACAATTTTACACGGACAGACAGAGAGTCGTGATGATTCCTTTATACACCGTTTATACCCCCCCCAAACTAACTTTCGGGGGTATAAAATATGTATAGTTACCTTTGCCTCAATCCATGATGCAAGTATCCCCATTATTTTGTAACATGAAGTTCCATTCTGTTGGAACGTCGGTGGACATTGTGACACGGCAACTAAATAAAGAACATATTTAAGCTATATATGTTTCACAGGAGATATTCTAATCTGCTTGTTTTAAAACGCTAGATGACATTTAGTAAATAAAATTATTTCACGCATGCCGGTGGAATCCACTTCTGTTATGGAAAGCTAAGGAAAACCGATTACCCGGGATATCCGCTCTGGACTTTTCAACCACAGACGCCCAATTGAAATTAAATTTGGAGTCTATATGTTTCATTCAATAATCTCTTATGCATTGTTTTTGGTATCCAAGTGTATAGCCTTAAAATCGGCTTACAATGAAACTGTCAATTTTCGTTGTTTCACGACACCTTGACGCACGATATAAAATGTGAACAGCAAGTCACAAACTTAACACCCCGCCAAATGGTATTTTTTGAAGAACCACAACAGTTGTACGCCGGGAAAATAAATGAGTACACAGTACTTTACACCACAAGAGAGCAAGTGGATTACAATAACTATCTAAATATATTCTATAGTTGACTGTCGCTAAGTACATGTTTAAGTTACAAATGTCTGTCCACGTAGTTTCTGCCAATTTCGTCTCATATTTTCCAATAGTCGACAGGTTATCGGCTATAAATAAGCGATTCGTCAATATCGCCCATTTAAAAGTGGCTGTGTTGTTCGTTGGAACTCTGGAACTCTTTTTTAACGTTAATACTCGTATCGTGCGTACTACACGTTTTTATGTTTTGTTAAGCATTGTGTCGAATTGACGTATCGCCGACCACGCTGACAATGTTTCGACACTGGCCGCCATCACGGCAACTAATGACGTACTAGTGTCAGTGACGTCATTAAATGGCGCTATTCAGGTCGAGTTTTCATCCTTTTTGCGTGTAAATCAAGCATCCGGCCATTTGACGTCACATTGTGGGCGTGGCCGGCGATACGTCAATTGTGTGCTGAGTTGTGTGCTGTTGTTGGACCCAAGAAAATATTTCAAGACATTTTTACCTGTGGATAATGAAGACACCAACAAAGTATAGAACAGAAACTCCATAATTGTTGTCAATTCAAACAAGTGAATAAAATATACAGAATTAGCCGCTTATCAGTGTATAAGTTATAGATAACAAACAGAAAGACACGACCTATAAGTAAGTACTGAACATATAGCAAAACTTAAAGATTGGTGTCATGACAGGGATTCTTCTTTTTTTGTCTTTTTGATTAA
This sequence comes from Anadara kagoshimensis, assembly GCA_021292105.1. NCBI lineage: Eukaryota > Metazoa > Mollusca > Bivalvia > Arcoida > Arcidae > Anadara > Anadara kagoshimensis. Next base: position 2,983,005 of record CM037858.1, read on the forward strand.
ACTTTTATACCGCGTCAAAACTGGTTGTCTAATTAAAGTTTTCTAATCTGTTTCAAAATTACAACATCACATTTATTTGCATTTTTCTTATTATTTTAACCGACTAATGAACCTTTATAATTTAAAATACAACCCTTAAAGTGTATGGGGCGTCTGTGATACAATTAACATTTCAAATAACAGACAAGTTTAGTGGGCGTACATAGTGAATACCAACAAAATAGTCTTTTCTGCGAAGTCAACATATTGCACATTGTTGTTGCACTCACATTGAACTTAAATAATGGATAATATTATCACCTCCCCAGTACATATGCACTTATGTTACACTTTTCTTGTCAGTGCTCTAACAACATAATTTCATGAAAACTAAACATGGGTTATTTGGGTTATATCCCTGACGTATTTCTGTCTTGTAATTGGCACACCAGAATTGACAAAGTTATTGCCCTTTGTTTATTTGAGTGAAATATTTCTGTTGGCGCTCTAACAACTTTATTTCTTCACAGAATTTGATAATATTTGGAAAAAAGTGATTTAATGATGGTAATACATCGGACAGGTATCACACAATACTCTATTGTGAGGGATTTAGTATCACTAGTATAAGTAATGCAGTTAACATGTGTTCTAATCATAAACAAGCTGTTTCTATTAAGTGTTATCTTTCATAAACTACCGATATAATGGTAACCAGGCTTACCGGCATTGTCATGTCATTGTTGAGATCTGTGATTGCATGTCGACAAAGACCTATCATGTTTCCATTCTATTGACTATTATCTGGACGACATTAACAGTTTTAACTATGCCATGCTGGTACATAAATTAAAAGAATACTGAATGTTGTAGAGCCAAATATTATATAATGCATTGCATATTAAGGTTTTATTACATGTTGTATTGTTTTGCTTCATAATTAGTTTATTAAGCTAATTTGTGATTACCGTCAATACTTATTTTATTGTTCAAGAATTATTCCTTTGCAATAACTAATACAAGAACATTTCTGAATAGGTAAAAAGCAGTATTGCGTGAGACTATGTGCTGTAGGGCGAACAACACACTGTTTTTATCATTAAGCAAAAACAAAAATACTAATCCATGTCCAAATCACAATCCCAAAGCAAAGTAAAGATTTTGAACAATTTGAAACTAAAAGAAATTAAATTGAGTTAAACACGTGAACTTCCACACGAGTGTCGAGACCGGTTGCTCCGGAAGAGTAAGCACCCCCCTGTTGGCTAGTACGTTTTATTAAAATTGACAATGGCAGGAACATGATAATATTGGATACGGCAGCTACCGTCTATATATTGTACGTCATACATGCATGATCAAATCGTCGACATGTTTTATTCGAGATGAAATTCAAGTTCCAAATCCCTAATCTATCTCCTCGAAGAATGGAAAATAGTGAATAATTAAACATCTGGAAAATAAATGACAACACATCAAGGTTTAATCAGTGCTGAACCAGATTATAAGAGAAAAAAATAAACAGGATTCCATTGAAATTAGTAGTCCTTTTTATTATATAGCAAAATACTTTTCATTTACTCTCAACAAGTATTCCATCTTAAATAACATTTTGTCTTAATTTTCGTTCTTGAAAAGGGATAATAGAACTAGTGCACTACCATTTTAGGGGGATATATGCAATTAATCGTACTCGCTTCTTTCTGCTTGTCAACAAACTCATGATTGTCTCCGATATCTAGGACATTATTTAGTTCTTGGTCATCATCGGTCACTTCCGTTGTCTGTGCGCCCGGAAACACTACAGCAATGTCATCTTCAGCCATGATTCAGACTAGTGTCACGTGACTAAATTTGCAATATGAAAAATGGATTCAGGAAACCTCGGACCGGAAAAATGTGCGTGCATACATCGATATACATGTATATATGCGAAACATATACTGTTATGTTATAAAAATAAATACATGTAAAATTAAATACTAATTCCAGTATCATATATAATTTAGATCAACTTTGTTTTTCATGGTTTGGAATAAATTTCCTGAGAATGAGAAGTGAAAGAACTTCGGCTACACATAAAAAGGTTAAAGCTATAGATATATTCATTATGTTTGGTTGTGTATGAGTTGTATGTCCAGTTAAAATGTCACGGTGCACAGCTCTGAACTGTAGTAATACGGTTATAATATGTACGACATGAAACATTTGGTGACCTTGGGGAAATATATCACATTTTCCAGGCCACAATTTCTCCGGTAAATGACTAGAATAAAACACTGCTTGTAAGAAGAAAAATATCAATGTCACAGGTTATATGGTTTAATTGATATAATGTGCAGGTGCTCTCTAACATACAAATTGATGTACCTAGGAAAAGAATGGTATAAATATTACAAGTGTTTCAGCACTATCCCGGCACCTACAACCGCTTTCCGCTGTCCTTTAACTAAAACACTCCCAAACTTGATTTTACCAATACACAAAAAGACAAGAAGTGATGACTGTTATAAGTGCGAGGAAATACGGTTCTAGCATTGTAAATTCTTGGTGAGAGCATGAGTACTTCGCAATGATACCGGTCCCAAATCCGTATAGAGATATACCGATATTATCCACATAACCGTCAATAATTAATAAATATAGACTTAGAATGGAATAAATGCACCACAGCACTTATAAACATGTCATGATGCTACAAAAACCAAATATTAACACCGGCCATACATCCTTGTCGGTGTATAAATCAAATCCTTTTGAAAATTCACCCATGCAATATGCAATTATAAAGCAGCCAATTAAATGTGACCATACATTCCCTGTCTCGTTATGGATTTGGAATAACTGTGCAGATAGTAACACCATGGCTTATTGGTCAATCGGTATCCAGTCAAAATCGCCGGTTCTCGAAGACGTTATGGACCTCTTCTACTGCACGTGTAGATTGTTTTTGGAAATAGCATACCATGGTTCTCCAGTTATTAAGATATCGGATCTGAAATACAATATGTATGATTATAAATGCTAGAACATATATTACAAATACGGTATGATTAAAATATAAAGTTTACTCAGTGTATACATACATGTAAAATGAAATCGAAGTAACGTACACCAGCAAACATGACTGAAAAGGGTTGAAAAGATGTTTATAGTTGTAATAATAGAATGGTCATAACATATTTCAATATAGGAAAAACGCCGTTGAAAGTAACCAAGAACACATCACAAAAAGAAGCAAACATATGACCAAACTATTGGAAACAATTGACGGGTAATAGTTTGTATACCACTCGGAGTTTAGTATTCAAACCACGTTTCGTGAAAAAAATTAAAAACTCCCGTTGTATGGTAATGACAGAGCGCTTAAATACAAAATAATTTAGATTACAAATAAAATAAAATAAAAGAATATTTGATAGCAATTTACATCAAAATACTGACTTTATCAAAAGTTGGATACTGAAATACATATACTAGCTATCGTATTCAGGCAATTTTGTTCAGTTTCAGGTTCCTGGTTTAAATTATTTTATTGTCACATATTGCAAGAATGAGAACCACGTTATTTTAGCGTACACATACGAAATAGTACTGTCATGCGCTAATTTTGAATTTATACCGCATTCAAAAGTAGCACATGACAAATATGTGCTACTTTTGAATGCGTTATTTTATAAAAATTCAAAAGTAGCACATGACAGTACTACAAAAATTATCAAAACGGACAAAATACTCACATTACTGGAACTGACACTATGGAGAGATATTGTACAGTGTATAGTCTACAGTGCAGGGCAGTCGAAAGCTTACCACCGAGTCAAGGTTTAGCTTCCGAGTCCCCGAAATATCGATAGCTAGTGACCAGAGAGATATATAGCTGCCAGAATATCGAGATTTACACTACTTTTTTTAGTAGTCGAGATAAGCTACCGATTCGGCAGGTACTCCGTTAGCTGAGTGTTAAAACTTTAGACAGGTGTGTACTGTATGTTGTAATCAATCACATACACTATTGGTGATAGTGGTTTAACGACTATACACGGAAGTGTTAATTGTTGGAATTATCATTAAGATATAACTAAGCAGGAAAACAAAGGCAAACAGATCTAATGATAAATCCGAATGAATAAACCGACTAAATCGACACACTTAAGTCAACATTTAAAATTACTCATAAGCAACTTTATAATGCAGAATCACAGTTGTTCCAGAAGAGCGAGTTTATAATGCAGAATCACAGTTGTTCCAGAAGAGCGAGTTTATAATGCAGAATCACAGTTGTTCCAGAAGAGCAAGTTTTAAAACGCTGTATAACAATGCACCTTACATATCAATGACATATTTAATAACACCCCCCACCCGACAATTTGACTTATCACAGATCGTTTGTACATTATTATCATGCATGATTTGACAAGTTTTGAATAACTATATATATATATATATATATATATTATATATATATATATATATATATATATATATATATATCTAACGCACTGTACCGTGAAATACATAAATGAATGAATTGAATTACATGTTTAGCTTATGAAAAAGTGTATACATAAAATGAAATGTGCAGTTAAATTATGGCACTGCTAATACTTATATAATTACAACATGTATCATAAGACACGACTTACTAAACAGTTTACCGACTTCACCAGGCATTCACATACATGTAACGTCCAAATAAAACTATACCCGTATTTATATTGTATCGCATTATACACATATATAGTCTAAATAGAGTAACGCGTGCATACAGCGTAAATGGTAAATAAATAATGTGTTTTATTGGCTAACTTCGGTATATATCAATACATAGACATTTTACAACTACAGATGGTTGATGTATAATAGACATAATGTGATAATAAAATGGTAATACTGATTGATAGGTGTTAATTATACAATTCATTAGAGGATAGACTTAATTAATGATTCAATACTTGTACAAACATCTGCTTCTCACTTTTGTAACCCGTTATGTCATGAAACCATAATTCCAACATCAGAAAGTGATATCTACACATTTGCATTTACACTACAACGCCACAGAATCAGAGTTTCGACGCAGTACGTACACACGTTGTCGCCAAAACAGGAGACTGTTAAATGTATTCTTTGGTATAAATGTAGTCAACTTCTTACTATAGACCGTTGTTGTTTCAAACATAACGCAAAAAAAATTATAACTGCGAGAGAAGTGACGTTCCGACCATTACTTATACAATACATTTTTGTATTTCTAAATTACCAAAATACAATATAAAACCTGGCATGACATCTCAAAAATCCCATGGACCATCAAGTAATTAACTTAAAAATCTGAGGAATTGCGAAGCAGATTTTTAAAACGGAATCCAATCAGAGCTCGATATAAAAGAAATCATTTTATTTTAAGAGAAATTTAGAAATGGTGCAATAATTGTGTACATGATTGTAAGGAATTCGATTACCGACAGTGGAGGTCAGTTCAGGGCCGGGATGATTGAGCAAACCAGAATGCCTAGATAAAAACATGAAAACAACTTGGCAAGCAAACTGTTTAGATTTCTCACATTATATAATTTGGATCTGGCCCCGATTTTACAATCATTCCTTAGATAAGATTTTCCTTAACTTAATTTTAGCAAATTTTTGTATTCTCTTTTTGGAACCACTGGTGAATATTTTTGTCAAAACTACGAGGGGAAGTCAGAAAGTTCATAGAACAGCGTATTCAGCCAAGCGTAACAGACATTTTCTTTACTTATTTAGACAACACAACATTCCGCCATTTTAAACATATCAAGTTTATTTGTCGCAACATATTTGTGTAATTCTCAAAATAAGTTGCTGACCATCAAGCAATGATGGAAATCGAAATGTTGAGTTTAGGGCAGTAATACAGTTCCTTACAGTAGTGGGGTCAAATGCCAAAGAAATTCACCGGCGAATGGCCGAGGTGTACGGTGACAGTGGTCCTGCTTATTCCATAGTGGCAGAATTGTCAGCTGAATTTAAACGTGGGCGCACCTCACTGAAGAATGACCCACGGTCTGGTCGGCCAGCTAATGTCATCACAAAGAAAATTGTCACGTCTGTGGAGACCCATATCATGAATGATCGTCGAATTAGGATTGATGACATAGCTATGGAGTGTTATATTTCACATGGCAGTGTATACACGGTTATCCACGAGCATCTTGGGATGTCAAAAGTATCCGCAAGATGGGTCCCAAGAAACCTCAATGTGCAGAATCGCTTCCAAAGACTCAAGTCAAGAGTAGTAGAGTGTGCTGGTCCAGCACACTCTACTACTGTCAAGTCGGGAGCTTCTTGGCATTTATAATGATAACCCGTAGAACTTCCATTCACGTTTAGTTGGTGATAAAACATGGATTCATCATTGGGACCCAGAAACCAAAAAACGTCCATGCAATGGAAGCACCCTGCCTCACCCCACCAAAGAAATTCAAAACCCAACCATCAGCTGTCAAAGTCTTGGCAACTGTGTTTTGGGATTCTATGTGTGTTTAGTTAATCAATTATAAACCTGCTGGAATCTCTATCACTGGGGCTTACTATGCTGATCTAATGAAGCAGCTGAAAGCTGCTATTAAATAAAAAAGGAGGGGAAAGTTGAGCCGAGGGGTATCACGACAATGCTCCTATGCACAAGTCAAGGATTGCACAAGCAGCGATTCGTGAATGCAAGTTCGAACATCTTAATCACCCATCCTACAGTCTCGATTTGGCACGCAGTGATTATTTCCTATTTAGAAATTTGAAATCCCATTTACGGGAAGTCAGATTTCCTGATGATGATGGACTTAAGGCTGCCACAGAGGCATGGTTTCAGGAACAAACCGAATACTTCTATTTTAAAGGTATAGACAGTCTGAAAGAAAAGTGGGCTAAGTGCATTGGGGTAAATGGAGACTATATTGAAAAATAATAATAAAATGTATGGTTTGTTGCGGCAATATATACCCTGTTCTATGAACTTTTTGACCGCTCCTTGTAAATGCAAATGTTTTAATCTATAAGTGATCTTAAAAATGACACCTTAAATTTTTGAATGTCTTGAAAATTAACAAAATTATAAAGAATTGCAATTTTGCAAGATTTAAGTTAAAGAAAATCTTAGCTAAGGAATAATTTTGAAACCGGGGGTGTCCCGACTGGGATTCGAACCTAGGTGGTGAGAAGCGCTGTCTGTAATCGCGTGTTTTAGACCACTCGGTCACCAAGGTTACCTAGTTTTAGTAGGCGGTCAACACTATCAGCAAGCAAATTGGCAAATTTTTTTATATTGGGATTTGTCCCCAGTGGGATCCGCCACGGTGAAACCGGTAAGCGACCCCGTGATGTATAGACGTGCGCTTTACACACCTGACCCTAGTTTCACAATCATTTCTAAGATTTTCCTTAACTTTTACCAAATGACAATATATTTTTGAACTATTTATAACAATTTTACAAAACTAAAAACATATTAAAGCACCAAGTGATCTTTAAAGGACACATTAGATTCACGAATATATTAAAAAAATTACCAAATTATTTACATGTAGATTTTCCCAAAAAGTTAAGGATAATCTCAGCTGAAAAAATAATAGACGTATCGCCGGCCACGCCCACAATTTTCCGTCAAGTGACCGGATACTTGATTTACACGCAAAAAGAATGAAAACTCGGCCTGAATAGCGCCAGTTAAGGTAGTTCCATACCATGGTGACGTCGACGTTTTGTGCGTACGGTCAAAATGTTTGTCTTTTTCATCTATGACGTCACGAATATGTGGTCTTTGGCGCCTACAGAATTTTGGCGGGAACGCTGTTACGCGTATCGTTTAGATGTATTTTCTGCATTCACAAAAGATTATAATTCACATTATTGACATTATAATATTAAATTTGAGTACTATTTAAAAGAACTAATCTAATTGCATAAGAAAGATCTACGCAGTTGAGGGCACAATTCTAAATAATTGAAAGATTTGAGTACACCGTTTAAAATTTGAATTACTGTGATGTAAATCCTGCTTCATGTGACTTTTTTTGGTGAATTTAAATACAGATAGTATGACAGAAACTGACGATTCTTCAATAAACATAATGTATAATAATTTTTATCGGTGTCAAATTGACCATGCTCTTGTATTTGCGTTTCATTTCGGCGTGCTAGAATCAAGAACTCTTCATCAATATATACGAATTCCCCTTTCCACTTTAATTCATGTGTTTGGTAACGCTTGCTATGGGTACAGACCATATGAAATTCAAAACTAGTTTTGTTTTGCACAACCAAAATAGCTCAAAATAGGTGTTTTTAATAATTATTTGTTAATAACAAACGAAAACATGCGTTCATAATAGTATACTTAGGCATTAATGGTATCTTCTTATGTAAGGAATGGGGCTTTTTTCTTGTTTCAGGATTTTGATGCAATTTTATGAAAAAAGTAGCTTGACGACCCCCTATTTTTTGTTTCCGAAAATCAAACTTATATATTTATGTGCAATATATGTGAAAATCAGGGGTCGTATTCGACTTAGTTTTTTAATTATCTACAAATTTACGAAAGGGTGATACTTTAAGTTTTCCAGAATTTTAATGTTCTCTCTTGATAGTTGGCGCTGTAGAAAATCTTCACGTCACCGGAAGTAAAATTCCATTGGTCCAAATAATCTTCATGACATTATGGTTAATTTAAATGCAGACACTTTTGGTTTCTAAGCATGACAAAAAATCATTAAAGCTTATTTGTTGATACCAGTGGTCATACTTTGATAATTTATCCCGTGAAAATGGCCACCAGGTGGCGCTTCAGAACTTCTTAAGCAAGTCGAATACCTGCCCTGAAATTTTGGCATGTTGAATGGTTTATGTCCATGTACAACATATCAAAATTTCATTATGTGTTTTCAGGCGATTTGTAAAGTATGCAACTACCTTAATGACGTCACTGACGCTAGTACGTCATCATTAGTTGCCGTGACGCTGCTTTGGTACCGTGATGGCGGCGAGTGTCAGAACATAAAAGGCGTGGCCGTCGATACGTCAATTGTGAACTGACGTCTGGTCCCCGAAGCCCCTGCAATCGAAATGGAACTTCCTTATCGGATCTAAAACTGGAATAAGATTCTCTTGTTCTCACCTACATACGTGGTGTAAGATTACGTAAATAAATGCGTTTAGAGTGCAATAAAGTTTAAATCCTTTGGTGTCAAAGATCGCTTATTACATACCTCAAATTTTCATTAAGGCTGTATGTAGATCTGTTGTTTTTTATAACATGTGTTGAAACAATTTGATTAAATTTCTTATATTAAGTCTAAAAAATAAAATAAAGTTTTTATTGGGTGCACATCTAAATTCCGATATTGCGTATCAGATATAAAAAATTCCTTTTGGCCAATAACGTCATCTTTTGAGACAAAAATATCAGTTTTGTTTGTTTTACTTATTGTTCATTCATAAACAAGTAAGTACAATGGGCTAGTCCGTGACGTATACTGCTTAAGAATAGGAACACTTGTATATACCCGTACGCGTGAATACGTATTAGCCAATTATATATCAAAGGGAAAACAACTACCTTTAAATTAGTTGCTAAAATTTAACTCCAAAAAAACTCAACAACTACAGCGAATATTGAAAAATTTACCAGGAAGAAAGAAAAATAGTATTTTCAGAACAAGACTACAAAGGAACAAGTATTTATTCTCAACAAACTTTTATCAAAAAAAGTTTATTAAAATTTATTCATATAAATTAAAAGGAAAAAGATTTTAAAAGCTGAGATATTTTCAGAAAATATTCAAAATATGGAAAAATATATTCTTAAAAGATATGTGAAATTTCAAGCATATTGAAATTATATCAAGTAAGATATCTAACTACCCATTCAAAACATTAACGGTCGCGTTAACACGGTTTTGACAGTTTAAAATAAGAGTTACCTCGCTTAGTACAAAGTTAATAGGCATGATGTGATTGGGTGTCGCTAAATTACATCTAGTGAAGTCACTTGTGATTACTCATGTGGTATTTATATGTATGATCTACCTAAATGTAAAAACATTCAGAATGGCGTGTGGATGGCGGCGACATGCCAGTAACGAATGGCATGACAGGTAACTCTCTCTCTTCTCTCTCACATAGCAACTTGTAAACTACAACTGACATGATACTGAAAGATGTAAATTACTAATTTTTCTGTATAAGCAGTATAATACCTTTTTCCCCTGTTCTAGTAACCTTTGCCTAGCTTTTGCAAATTTTCCATTAAAGTTAAAAAATTCCCAAATAATTATAACAATCAACATACTCAATTTCCTTGTTTTCAAAGATAATACCTGGTAAATTTTATTTTCCTTTTACTAATTATAAATACAACTGTTTTGTTTTGTCGACATTTACTTCTAATTTCCAAGTTTTACAATATTCAGCAAAACATTTAATGCAGTTTGTAACCTATTCACACTCTCAGATAATATAATCGTATCATCGGCATATAAAATAACAAACAATTTTATTAACACTTGTAATTTATCACACATCAAATCCGTAATAGTCTTAACTCCTAATATACCCTTGTTCATCAAGAAATCTTCTAAATCGTTCAAATAGATTGAAAAAAGAAATGGCGAAAGATTTTCTCCCTGCCTTACCCCAATTTCAAAAATAAAATAATCAGATTTAGTTATTCCATTTGTTACACATGATTTTGTTTCACTGTAAATATTCTTAATGACCGTGAAACATTTTCCATTAATACTATTCATTTTTAGTTTATACCATAGACCTTCTCGCCACACCTTGTCAAAGGCCTTTTTAAAATCTATAAAAGTACAAAACAATTTCTTCTTTGAAGCAAACAAAATTTCAATAATGCAATAGAGACTAAATATATTATCAAGGGTGGAGTGGTCCTTCCTAAAACCCGTTTGAGTTCGCTTTAAAATATTTTCTTTATCTGTATAAATTCTCAATCTATTGTTCAATATAGCAGTGAAAATTTTCCCAAAACAACTAAGCAAGGTTATGGCTCTATAGTTATCAGGATTTTTTGATTTTGTTTTTATATATTGGTCTAATGACCCCTATGACCCAGTCAGAAGGTATACAACCAGTATCCAGGACCAAATTAAACAATAAGATATATATAGGTAACATTTTGTCTAGTGTAATTTTAAAATATTCATTTATAACTCCATCTTCACCACATGATTTCCGTTTTTTAAGTTATTAACAACCTCAACAATTTCTTTTTCTGATATGGGGACATTTATCTCCTCGTACGCGTGAATACGTATTAGCCAATTATATATCAAAGGGAAAACAACTACCTTTAAATTAATTGCTAAAATTTAACTCCAAAAAACTCAACAACTACAGCGAATATTGAAAAATTTACCAGGAAGAAAGAAAAATAGTATTTTCAGAACAAGACTACAAAGGAACAAGTATTAATTCTCAACAAACTTTTATCGAAAAAAGTTTATTATTAAAATTTATTCATATAAATTAAAAGGAAAAAGATTTTAAAAGCTGAGATATTTTCAGAAAATATTCAAAATATGGAAAAATATATTCTTAAAAGATATGTGAAATTTCAAGCATATTGAAATTATCTAACTACCCATTCAAAACATTAACGGTCGCGTTGACACGGTTTTGACAGTTTAAAATAAGAGTTACCTCGCTTAGTACAAAGTTAATAGGCATGATGTGATTGGGTGTCGCTAGTCGATAAACCGAGGTGACTTCAGACAAATCGGATGTGATTACTCATGTGGTAATTATATGTATGATCTACCTAAATGTAAAAACATTCAGAATGGCGTGTGGATGGCGGCGACATGCTAGTAACGAATGGCATGACAGGTAACTCTCTCTCTCTCTCTCTCTCTCTTTCACTAAGCAACTTGTAAACATGTTTAAACTAGTTTGATTTATCTCCCTTTATATTAAATGACCCACGTATCGTTAAAATGAACAATGTTTGGTAGCAAAATATGATGCGTTTTTATAAATTGTTTTTGTTTTAAATCTTGTTTGTTTTCGTTTTTTTTACATGTAGGTATTTAGTTATATCACAATTTGTGTTTTCTATAAACTGAAACAATAAAACTGTCAAACATATTTTTGTTTGGTTTTATTGAACATTATGGCTTATGGGTTAAATAAAATCATATTAAACCCCGTGTAGTATATCGGTATTATTGTGGTTGTTTTCATAATATTAGTGAATGTGTATTCAGTAATTGAAATAAGAGCCATTATTTCACACGAAAAATTAAAACGTGTTTACTTGGTCACGGATGGCGTCGTGTGATCATTCAGGTGTTAGTTTTTCATGAACGGATTCAATTTCTATATGTGGTGGTTATATAGTAGTTTATGTGATATTAGAATTAACATTATATACATTATATCAAATATAAATTACGAAGTAATTATTGCTCCGTACGTGTCAATAACAAATGTGTTATTATGTTAATCACCTCAGGAATCATTGATTAACCCGCTGAATTTTTCCTAAATTAAGTCAATCGTTATCAGAACAGTTTATCATATTGGCCATGGTTTCATCAGACCCAAAATGGACGGATACCTAGATGATATAGGATATGAATTACAGTCAGTGTTATAGTATCAGGTTAAACTACATGTAGTGATTGTTTTTAATGTTTTTATTTCAGTGAATGTGATCACGTGTTTAATATAATCACAGTTGGCAAGCTTGGCGTTGGAAAAACATCTCTTTTGATGCAATTTTCAGTAAGTAACTCTTGAAAGTTTTTTTTTCAGAATTTCAAAATTAAAATTTAATTCAATAACTTTATTGGGGTAAGCACACAAACGTTTTTGGTCACAAAACTTCTTTTACAAAGCAACCGTACTGGTGACGGCACTTAGCTATAATAACACATAATGTTCCTTTCACACAATTTTGATTACACACGTGGCGGGTGTAGCTAGCTAAACAGGAGGTGCTTTTTCCGGAGCACATGGCTTCACTTCCCTGGTGGAAGTTCACTGTCTACCCTAACGTGTTAGTTCCAAAGTTTTACTTTGCTTCTGGATTATGAGTCGGACATGGATTAGTATGTTTGTTTTTGATAATACAAAATGAACCTACCATGATAGTCCAGAGAGCACCAGATATACCAATAATGAGAAATATGTAATACACTTTGTTTCAATATACATGTATACTATTTATACAATTGATTAAAGTATAGTTATCTTTTGCTTCTCAGTTGGATTTTGACATGAATAAGTATTTTTGTTTTTTTTATTTAAAAAGCATGAATTATAATATCTCGAAATTTAAGCATAAATTAATTTGAGAAAGTGTGTAATGAATCATTCACTAGATAATTTTCACACACACACACACACACGCGCGCGCGCGCGCATATATATGTATTGCCAATTTGAAGTATAAAACATTAATGTTGACGCCACTAACATGTGTAATATAATGTACACCGGTATATCGCCCCTTCTCTAGAAGCCAAAACATTACATAAGGATTCTGGACCACCAAATGTTAACCAAAATTGTTTTTTACCATTGATTTATTAGTACATCATATGTCAGACATATGTAAAATAAATATAAACATTTTTTGATTTGTTGTCACACCAACCATATATGCTCGATAAAGACACAGTTAGTACCGTTTCAAATCAAAACGCAACAAGAAGGTCACAATGTGAAAAATATATCTATAGAGGTCAATTGTGTTTGTAATTGGTCATACACTACCATCATTGTGATTACAAATTATACCAGTTTTAATTTTACAACATTAGACAGCCGTTTCGAAATACAGTTTCTCATCAGTAGTGTTGTACCAAAATTGTGTATAAAAAGGATCCAGACGACCAAAATATATTTAACAAAATTAAGCTAAGAAAATACTTTGCATGAGGGAGTATACCTTAGTTTTTTAGGTTTTCATATTTTAACTAGCAGGAAATTTTGAAAATAATACAAAAAATTTTGCCTAGTGTGTTTGAAGCATCCTCGGGGAAACATCCACCAACAGAAATACCGGCTAAGTGATTTAAATTAATTGTTATACCGTCAGTTTTAAATTTATAGCCCTAGACGGCCATTTCGGAATACAATTTCTCAATGTTTACAATTCTATAATTTTTCCTTATATAAAACACCCCATAACCCCATGGCGATACTTACGCGACGTGGCCGTGTTTGACGTCACAAACAGAACCTTTTCGAAGTGTCATCAGATGTAGGCGGAGCATCACGTCTGTCACATCTAAAATGATTGGATATGAAGGCGGTTTCTCACGTTTGTCAAAACCAAAGCTGTTCAAACAATATGATTTCTCCAACGCTAGTAGTGGAAAAGCAAATTATTTGAATGTTACCCTGACAAAAAATGATCACGTTTATCGTGTCTTTGAAAGATGCAAATATAACAAATGGAATTTTTAGTGAATCAGTAGTGCTTGGAAAAAAGTGATTTTAACTAGCAGGAAATTTAGAAAATAGTATAAAATTGATTCCCTATCAATAATTGTTCTTTTATTCGTAGGATGGTATTTATAATGATGGATATCACGCCCGTTTCATTCCCAGGTTTAGTCTGGAGCTCGTAAGTATATTCAGACTGTTTGTGTATATATGATCATAACGAATGTCCAACCTTACATGAATATCCAAACTCCGCTTCGGACAGTTGTAGATGTTTGTTCTTTTTACATCGTCAAGTGTATGTGTAATGTTTGTTTATTGATTGTTTTGCATCTAGATGAAAAACCCAATTAATGAAAGTCCACAACATAACATTTTAATCATTGATTAAGCGTCTCAATTATTATTGCATATATCGATTTCAAATGTGTGTTATTTGAACGTTTTTATTTTTGTTTGTATATATTTTTTCGAAAACAATGACATACAAGATAACAGATTAAATAAGTGATTTCGCTAAACATAATTTAAAATTATAAATATACAGATCTGTAAAGAACGTTTCTAGGCTCCCTAAAATTTTTAAAGGGATTTGTAAATATTAATTTTTTTCTTATGGCATAGATTTTCGTTGTTGCATTTAATTGTTTCGTGTTATTGGTATTGTCAAGTACATGTTTTGCTTTGCAAATTTCTTTTGCATCAACTTTCTCATTTTACTGCGGTACAATTTTACAATTAGATTATTAAAACAATATAAACACTAGAATGGGTCAACTTTCTGGAAAAGTCTATATTCAAAATAAGTTACACAGTGACAGTCACTGTTATTTGTAATATACATTTCAGAAAGTCAAAAACATTGAACTTGATGGGAAGAAAATCAAATTACGCATGGTGAGTATATTCAATCGTTATCTTAGTAACTTGATTGAATAGAATAAAATGTGTTCATTTGGTCAAACTTCGATATAAATAAGGTTACAATATTTTACTTTTTAGTTCGAAAATTTCGTAGAATAGATTTAGATTGCTGTATTTTGACTTTTTTGAAAATATAGTAACATGTGTTTTTCTGCTTTTGTTTTCGTGAAATGCCCTTCAAATGGGGATCAAGGTCAAATGTAATTATCATGACCTAGTTTGTAACCTTTAAATTTTTGCTAATCTTCGAGCTATTTATATATTTTAATTTTTTATTTATAAAAGAATTGTCTTGCAGCATGTCGACATAGTCAAGGGCAATACTTATCCAAAATTGTGCTTTATGAGTTGTATGAATCTTAATTGCGATTCTTATATTGCTGTGGCCGCTGAGATACGGTAAACACAACTCTAATGAAACTACATTCCGGGGAAGTAAGTTCCTCCGCCTTTGCCTTGGAGTAATATTTTTAAAAATACCAAAACTCGCTGCTATTGTTTTACCACTGTTTTGGCCGTTTTTTTGCACATTTTATGCAGCTGAATAAATGGTGGCTTTCGTCTTTCCAATGCTCTTCCAAATAGGTAATTTATGAGTATTGTAACCTTTAGTGTCTTGTTTAGCTGTTTTTTGTACTGCTTCATGTTCTTCGTTGTAGTTGATGATGCCATGTAGGTGTAATTTTGTCACAATTTATTCATCGGTTTTATTTTTTGCAGTGGGATACAACCGGAACAGAGATGTATCGAATACTTTGTCCAAATTACATCAGAAAATGTCAAGGCGCACTTTTTGTATATGACATTACTAATAGTGTAAGGATAGTTATTATTATGATTGTAATATACCCGGCTAGCCGCTCCTTATCCCAATATCTTGAAAATACTGATTCTTGCACCACGCATATATAATATCGTATATACCGAAGATACCCTGGTGTAATAAAGAACAAACATACTAATCTATGTCCGAATAACAATCCAGAAGCAATTTGAAGTAAAACTTTTGGAACTGACAAGTTAGGTTAGACATGTGTGTAATCAAAATTGTGTGAAAGGAAAATGGAACTATGGGACGTCAAATATATCCAGGTCAATCCTGGACACAGAGACATCAAACTTATCAACTTACTGTGATGACGGCTTTAAAGTCCCTGTTGTGGGAACAAGCACTACCATAGCGTATTAATTGGGAAACAAATACGCCATAAGCAGGAGAAGCAGGTATATTGCTGCATAGAAAAGAAAAGTTGATAATAGAAAAATTGTAGTCATCACGTGAATTGAACATGGAACTATGGAACGCCAAATATATCCAGTGCAATCCTGAACACAGAGACATCATACTTATCAACAATACTGTGATAGCGGTCATAAAACTTGCAAATCTCTAGGTCAATAATTTATTTGTAAGCAACTTAGTTTGTTGTATAAAGTCCCGTGGCGGGGACAAGCTTTACCATAGCGTTTTTATTGGGAAACAATACATCAAAACCAAGAGAAGCTGGTATATTGCTTCATAGAAAAGGACATTGACAATGAAAAAATTGAAAGCATCACGTATGTCATAAAGTTTCAAATGTAGTCTTTTGGGCGTCATAATTGAGGAATAAGTCTGAATATGAAGCAGAACTTGAGGAATCAGTCGTGTCTTTTATTTTAAGCTGTTAGAATAGATGAAAGTTATTTCCTTTTTAAAAGTAGGTGGGTTTTTTCAAGCATTTTGGTTTCCTCAACTATTCTTAAAATGATTAAAGTAAAAGAATGTTGAGTCGTACGTAACAGTCAATTATTTCACCTCAATAACTTAAATAATAACAGGTAGAATTAAAATTAGCTCCATTTGACCAGAATGAATAGTGTCAATTATGCATAGACATAATTTTATATCAATTCATCTTGCCATTATTTACGAACGTATTAAGGCTATTTCGCATTTTTGTTTTTTTAAATAACAGACATCATTTGAAAGCTTGCCACATTGGATGGGAAGTAGACTATTATTCCAATTCAGATGTACCAAAAGTGCTTGTTGGAAACAAATTGGACTTAGAAAGTCAAAGACAAGTTCCCATAGAAACTGCGGAAGTAAGTTATAACTGCTTTAAATAGGTGGAAAATATTATATATCAGTTGTAGAATACGAAAACTCCAAAAAGATGATATAAGAACTCATCACTGAACACAATAAATAGAATTAAGCCTCAATGTATAGAAAATGCAAGGATTGTACTTAGTGTTGAGGCGTTGCTATGTACATAAAATTAGTTACGTCATTTGGCGCGAAAAGCGTTAGATTGTTATATAATTTGGCCTTATGTCTTTGACCTATAATGAATATATTATTGCGATCAGATTTAGTGTAAACTTGCGTAATTAAATTAGAACCATCTTCGCTTTGATAATTATCTACCTAGCTATGGTAAAATTCTATACCGTTATTTACACGTAAAAGTATATCCAACATCATGCAATTGCCATAACGAACAAGATAATTCGGGTTCGTTGTTATCGATGTTTATTGCTTTAATGATTTAATGTATTTAAGTTTTCTTATAACAGGCATATGCAAACTCCCTGGGAATGCCATATAGAAAGCAGCACAAGAAAGAATACAAATGTTGAACAAGTATTTGTAACATTAACAGCACTTATCATGAAACAAAAAGACGGTACATCCAACGATGTTCAAAATTGTTACACGCTATCTATGAGATAAAACCTCTACGTGAACACCAAAAATAAAATGGAGTATTTAAAAATTGACACGCTACCTATTTGATGAAACATCTGCGTTAACACCCAACAGAAATGAGAGTAGGTGAATAGTGGCACGCAATATATTTGATAAAACCAACAATATATGTAACGGTGTTCGAGGAAGCGGTACCATTTTTCAGGAACACCCCCGGCAGCATCATATGTGCAATGTTAGAACAGCAGTGCGTGTTGTGGCGTTCAAATATGTGGCACTTTATTCATTTGATTCGATAAACATACCTTTAAGCATGGCAATATTTAAGAAGTCGGCAATGTCTATAATGATGTTAAAATGCCTGTAAAATAGTATATACCAACTATATACCACCACGTTTTGTATGAAAAGGTAGTGAAAAGTAGTGACGTTAGGAAATGACAAAAGTAGTGTGGTGTGAACATTATAAAAGTAGTACCGTTTGAAAATGATCAGTGCCGTAATTTCTGTTGAAACTATTTTTTTCAAAAATAATGATTGCTCTCAGAAACATGATTTGTAGATTTTGAATTATTGGTTTCCTGGTTTGTTGATACATTTTGTACATCTAGGGGGGTATTTAGAATTTACGGTTCTAATTTTAAAATGTTGTCAATTTATGATTATAAAGAGGAAAGCTTCATTATCTGTTTAGTGTTACGCACAGAACTTTATGTTTCACCGCTAGAGCAAGTCGATAGACATTTTGAGTTCCTTACTTCAAACGTGGCAGATGTAGCGTTGCCAATCCGTTCAAGGAATCCGTCCTGACTTCTTCAGTTGAAGTTCACGTGTTAAATTTATTTGCCAGTTTCAAATTTTCACTTTGAAATTTGGACATGGATTGGTATGTTTGTTTTGATTCGCCATAATAAATTAATGGTGTATGAGACAATGAAAAATTACTACTATTTTCTCGTGCTCTCCTGTATAGTTATTCACAAAAAACCATTATATTGGAATGAATTGCGTGAAAAACGTAAAAACCTGTATGAGGTACAGAAACAATTTGAAAAGGAAAAATATAGTCACCAAAATTAGTGGAAACAGGCTCATTTTCCCAGCCACCGGAAATGTATATAAAGAAAAAGTCCCCATTCCCAAAGCCCACGGCATTTTAGACAAACGTGAAATAAAGTTCAAACTGCGAAATTACTCTGAGGGCACACCAATAAATGACAAAGGAAATTCTTTCACAGGACGAGCAACAGACGTACAGACATACACCGAGACAAGAGAGGCTGTGCGACAGATTCTGAGGAACCAGGAAACAATAAGTGCAACACATAACATATACGCGTATAAATTCACTGATAAGGACGGTAAAACACACCAAGGATTCGAAGATGACGGAGAATTCGGCGCTGGAACAAAACTGTTAAAACATATTTGTGAACACAACTACAATAACGTGCTAGTGGTAGTTTCACGAAATGCCGGAGATAAACTTGGTCCACTTAGATTTACGCATATTATCAACGCTGGAAATGCAGCATTGGCCGATCTGTAAACATTATTATTATAAACTGGTTCCAATGATATTTTTTTTCACTATCAATATTTTGATTTGTGTGCATGCACCGTGACATCAAACAGCATTATAAGTATAGGTCGTTCACGGTCTGATGACAACGCGTACAAACACAGGCGAGCCAGAACAGTTTATCAGAACACTCTATGCGGGTAATGATAGCATGTCGTCTTTTTGCGTTTAATCACGCCTTTTCGCGCACCGTTAGTTTAAACACCCGAATACTGGAATAGACTTGTCGTACGCTTTGCCATCTTATTGTGACCCACCTTTATATGTCAACAACACCCACCAACCGGTTGTTATTGTATATACCTGTATAAAGTATTTATAGTGCAGAAAACAAGTTCAAAACAGGTATTTTGGTAAAATATCTTTTTTCTTATCTAGGTCATAAATTAATATCATACATCATGATTTTTCAAATTTTTTGCCCCAACAGACCATATATGTTCAAAAATTTTGAAAACAAAAGGAAACAGTTGTTTAAGAAACTATCATTGAAATTTTGCTCTTGTTTATCATGCTTTGTGGTGGGAAGGTAGACAAGGTTTAAAACAGCCAACTGGACAGGTAATAGGTCATATGCAAATAGTAAACAGACCATTATGTATTTCATATGCAAATTAGCTTTCTTTCTCAGGTGTATATAGGTAATCTATAGGCCACGAACCCAATATTAATCACTGTACTATTTATAGCAAAATGCGTTCTAGAGTTGTATTTTAATAAATAAAAAAGAAGTTTTTATATGTATCCACATATAATAGAACAATGAGTGTTTCTGAACAAGTTTGAAATGTAAGTCTACATGTTTTCATCTATTTATAAAGGTCATGAACCCAATCTTAATCTGCATAATGGGTCAGGTAATATTCAATAATGTAAACTTCCACCCTCTACACAAATCTCCAAAGAGGCATTTTAAATTAGTAATGATTACTTAAACAACTTTTTTGTTTTTCCATCAAAAATTCTGAAATTACACCACTTGATGCGGCAAAAAATTTCATGAAAAATGGTATATTGGGTTTTAATATTTATTTTGAAATCAAAAAGATACTTGTTAACACTCTTAGAGTCCATATGTTTTGTCCAATTGTCATATAATTTGTCCAGAACAATGTTCATGACCAGAGCAAGACCAAGTTTGTATATGGGTCATGTTGGGTCAATAAGTAGGTCACTATTTCAAATCATAGAAAAACCTTGTTAACACTCTAGAGTACATATTTATGATATTATTTGTCCAATCTTCATATAATTTGTCCAGAATGATGTTCATGACCAAAGCAAGGTCAAATTTGTATATAGGTCATGTTGGGTCAATAACTAGGTTACTACATCAAATCATAAAAAACATTCTAGAGTCCATATGTTTTGTCCAATCTTTATATAATTTGTCCAGAACAATGTTCAGGACAAATGCTAGGTCAAGTTTATATTATCTAAAAATGAACCCTGTTAACATTAATTAAAAAATGTGTAGAATATAAATTATTCTCAGGTGAGCGCCCAGGGCCTTGTGACCCTCTTGTTTATACATACATGTGTATATAGGCATGTATATTGGATTATTGTAGGTATTTGTACAACATTCATTTTGAGATGTAAACGAAGGTCATGAGTTCATAGGTCAAGGTCATAGATACAAAAAATATTTAAATTGTTAATTATCTGGAAAACCTTATACTTTTTTATATGCATGTACAGGGTGTCCCATAATATATGTCACACTTTCAACTTTTCACAAAATTTTTATTTCTTTACGCATCAAAGTCAAATTTTGCATAGGTGTAGGTTTTATTGTAAAATTTTATTCTGGAAAAGTACGGGAAATTGTGTGACGTCAAGAATGACGTTGGTCATTGAAGAAAGAGGACGCCATTTGGAACACATGTTATAAAATAGAACACTTTTTATATTTCAGGTATATCTTTTTAAAAATGATAGCAAATTATATAAATTTAATAACATAAAAACTTTAAAACATAAATATGATTTCTTGAAAATTTGACTTTGATGCGTAAAGAAATAAAAATTTTGTGAAAAGTTGAAAGTGTGACATATATTATGGGACACCCTGTATATTGGAATATTGTAGGTATTGATACAATGGTCATTTTGCTGTAAAGATGAAGGTCATTGATTGAAAGGTCAAGGTCACAGATGCACAAGTATACTGAAATGGTTAATTGTCTGGGAAACTATAAAACTTTTTGTACAGGCATGTGTATTGGAATACAATGGAAATCCTCTAGATTGTTCCATTCTTTCCTGCGAAACCCCTTAAGGTGTCGCCATACTAGTATTTATTTTGAAATCAAAAAGATATTTTACCAAAATACCTGTTTTGAACTAGTTTTCTACACTTTAGTTGCGTTACTTAAAGAATGGAACAATCTAGAGGATTAGTGACGAATTCATTCGGAACATCCTCTGGATGTGAAATGATAAAGGCGACAACTTTCTCCTTTTTAGCAGCATATATCAGCATCTTGGGAACGAATATGAAGCCGATTAACGATTTTGCTAAAACTTTCTGAGGTTATGGAGTCTAATGCGATCTAGCTATATAACTTGGTTAAATTTTTGGGAAATATCGGTAACATACTTAATTTCGGGGCAAAAAATGCAAAAATTGGATTTTTCAGAAAAAATTAAGTTTAACGCACTCCTGTTCAATAACTGTTCATTGTACGAAAAAGTCGTCCATTGACCGAAAAAGGTTTAAGATCTTGTGGAAAAAACGGTATTTTTATATTTTTCCTATCTTGTACACAAAATCCACAATAAGTGTTTAAAGTCGACCCTATCATCCAAAATAAATTTAACGTACCGTTTTGAATTCGTACCCATAATAAAGTAACCAATTCTTTACCAAATTATTGGTAGGTTTGCCACTTATCCGTTAGGTCTGTGTTAAACTTTTGAGTGGCAAGTTCTGTGGAAGAGCTCTACAAATAGCAATCCTCAAGATTTTTCCATTCTTTCCCGCGAAACCCCTAAAGGTGTCGCCACACTAGTACGTTTACCATTCACATGCTATACGATCAAGCTACATTCTCATTAGCGAACTCACATTGGACAATCTCTTAAAGAGAGAGAGAGAGAGAGAGTTAAGGACCCCTTTAATTAACTTATCTTTATGTATATATATATATTAAGACCCTCTACATAAAGGTGTACTTTAGTACTGTATCTAATGATGATCAGATGAAAGACACATTGTCCGTCGACTAACATGCATATCACGGTAAAACCAATAAATATAACACGTGGTTCAATTTTTCGTCTCTGCTAGTTGTAGGAGAATGTGTCTTTTTCTGACCATGACCCAACTGTAATATAAAATAATTATAGATACTTACCTTTTCATAAATAAATCCAGATACCGATGATTTGACAATACAGGCTTTTAAGGTTTTGTTGTAGATTATGGACTGTGATCCCGCGTTGAGGCATACACGGCCCGGATTCTAATATCACCACAACTTTTGAAAAGTATATAACCTTTTTCCACCACTTTTAAACAAAGTGAAACACTATGAATGACTTTAAACAGTTATAGCAAACCAATTAACGTTCTACCTCTATAGTTCCGATAAATGCCATACCAAATAAATCCATAAACTACAGAGTGATCTTATAAAGAACCAATCCAATGGCTCATTACATAAACATGGGTAGTATAACAAAATTGATCTGCTTATATACAAGCGAGGCCGAGTATGCCGTGACGCGGGAGTATCGCCATCAGTCCTTACCAGGACCCAGTTGTTCGAGACTTGATTGGTTTGCTCAATGATTAGAAGAAATAAAATACCTGAATAATAATCAAAATATCAGAATCGAATCGATAATTTTATTACAATTTGATGGAATTTTTATTCAATTTCAATGTTTTAAATTTAAGTTCACAATGTGTCTGATCATGACATTAGTTAAAATTCAAATTTTGTCTAATCAATTGAATGGACTTGTCAGGCTTCGAACAACTGACCCCAGACCCATTTCATTTCATTAGAATAACCTGTAATATTGTAAGATTTTTTATAAAAACTCTGTATTGTCTATATGACAATCTAACGCAATCAAACGATCACATTGCATACTTTAAATTCACGCAAACCTAGACCTTGAATTTTTTGTATTTGTTGACTTCACACGTGATTATTCTTTCTATTTGTTTGTTTTATGTTTTTGTAATGTTTGTTTTTGGAATGAATGGTGTGTACATGATGGGTTTGAAATATTTACAACACATGTAGTTGTAATACATATAGTAGTATACAGTACTTGGTATATATTGTATATACGATTCTTTTCCTGTCTAGATGACCGATATTAAAATCTTGTCCTTTAATTGTAGGGGTCTCGGGGATCAAAATAATAAGAGAAAAGACGTCATTAATTTCCTAAAAAATAAGAAATTCATTATTTATCTCTTGCAAGATACTCACTTCATTGAGAAAGATAAGAAAGAAATATATGCCCTATGGGGTTATGACGTTTATATGTCATGCGGTAGAAGTAATTCTAGAGGGGTGGCTATTTTCTTAAACAATAATTTTGAATTCAAAGTAAAAAATGAATTAAAAGATAAAAATGGAAACTTCCTTACACTAGAAATCTTAATAGAAAATAAATATACAATAACTTTAATAAATATATATGGACCCAATACAGATAAACCAAATTTTTATACAACATTAAAATCAACTATAAAAGACTTAGACAATGAATTTATAATTATAGGGGGCGATTTTAATTTAGTACAAGACATATCACTTGACTATCGAAATTACAAGAGAACAAATAACCCAAAAGCAAGAGAAGAATTGTTATCATTTAAAGAGTTTTATAATTTAGTAGACCCTTGGAGAATTTGTAATAACGGCGCTAAACGCTATACTTGGTTTTGTCAAAATCCCCCAAAAGCTGCCCGTTTAGATTTTATTCTTATTTCTGAAGAACTTATGTCATTGGTTAACAAAACAGAAAATAATCCAGGCTATAGATCCGATCATTCGTTTTCTGAAATTCAACTTCGCTTTACAAATTTTGAAAGGGGAAGGGGTTTCTGGAAATTCAACAATAGTTTATTGTACGATACTGATTACGTGAAGGAAATAAAAACATTGATTGTTAACATAGTACAAGAATATTCAATTTCAAATAATGGGGAGGAGGGTGACTATCAATTAAGCATTAATGATAATCTATTTCTTGATTTATTATTACTTAAAATAAGAGGGAAAATAATTGAATACAGTTCTAGGAAAAAGAGGGAAAACAAAATTGAAAAAGAAAACTTGGTAAAACAAATCAATAAAGCCTCTGAATTATACGCTATCTCCCCAACCAAAGAAAATGAAAATGAAGTTAAAAGATTGAACGATGAGTTAGAAAAATTAGGGAAAATTATATTAAAGGCCTTTTTATACGAACAAGAGCTAAATGCATTGAACATGGTGAAAAACCAACAGCCTATTTCTTAAATCTAGAAAAGAGAAATTATATAAATAAAAATGTAACCGGATTGATTGACGATAGGGAAAGTATATATCAAATCAAAAAGAAATCTTGACCGAAATTGAAAACTTTTATAAAAAACTTTATATGAACAACGACCACTCACTAGAAGATGTTGATTTAAATAATATTTTAAATTATCAGGATATAAAAAAATTAGATAAAAATCAACTTCTTAAAATGCAGGGTAAGATAACATATCCCGAACTACTTAATGCATTAAAACAAATGAAAAATGAAAAATCGCCTGGCCCCGATGGATTTTCTGTTGAATTTTTTAAATTTTTCTGGAACGATTTATCATCATTTCTTATCAAATCTTTTAATTATAGTTTTGAAAATGGCGAGCTATCAATAACCCCAAAACAAGGAATTATATCAATACTGCCTAAGGGTGAAAAAAGTAGAACAAAATTAAAAAACTGGCGACCTATTGCCCTTTTAAATGTTACATACAAAATACTTTCCAGCTGCATTGCAAATAGAATAAAGTCAGTATTAGATTACTTAATACACGAAAATCAAAAGGGTTTTATTTCCGGAAGATTTATTGGTGAAAATACAAGAATTATTTATGACACTTTGCAGCTAACAAAAGAAAAAAATATACCCGGCGTATTACTGTTAGTTGATTTTGAAAAAGCGTTTGATTCAGTGTCCTGGAATTTTATCAGAAAGACTTTGAATTACTTTAATTTTGGATCTGATCTTAAAAAATGGGTAGAAATTCTTAACAAAAACGCACAGTTATGTGTTATTCAAAATGGCATTTTCTCACAGTTTTTCAACATTTCCCGAGGATGTAGACAAGGAGATCCGGTGTCCCCTTACCTTTTAATATTATGTGCAGAAATTATGGCCAATATGTTCCGTCACAATAAGGACATAAAAGGGATAAAATTAGAAAACACTAAAATTATTTACTGCAATATGCCGATGATACCTGTATATTTTTAGATGGTTCAGAAAAAAGTTTGAAAAGTTCTATGGACCTCTTATTTCAATTTTCTAAATATTCTGGTCTCAAACCAAATATCGATAAAACCAAAGCTGTTTGGATTGGCTCTAAAACAAACTGTAAATACATAATTTGTCCAGATATAAAATTAGAATGGACTGGCACAAACTTCTCGGTATTAGGCCTAACTTTTACCCCACATCTTAATAATATCGATACTTTAAATTACAATAAATATATTTCTAAATCAGAGAATGATTTAAGATCTTGGTCTAAGAGAATGATTACCCCATTTGGAAAAATTACAGTTATTAAATCTTTACTTCTGCCAAAATTAACACACTTACTTACAGTTCTTCCCAAGCCACAAGAACACATTCTTAAAGATTTGGAAACCAAATTCTACCAATATATATGGGATAGCAAATGCGAAAAAATTAGTAGACAAAATATGATTCAGGGGTACAGGCTTGGTGGATGTAACATGATACATTTAGAAAGTTTTATCAAATCTGTAAAATTAACATGGCTACGTAGACTGACCAATAGCAATACTCATATACTAAAAGCCTTATTTACAGAAATAGTTAAATGTAACTTGACTCAAATCAACGACTTTGAAGATAATTTCTGTCTAGAAAAGTCAAAACAAATCAAAAATGGTTTTTGGAAAGAAGTTTTAATTGATTTAGCCAAATTAAAAAACAAACTACCAATTTACTGCTCAACATATCCCATACAAAATTGTGAGTTATGGCACAACTCAAAAATAAGAATGAACAGAAAAACTGCTTACATAAAAAAGTTATATGATAAACAAGTAAAACGAATAAAAGACCTATTAAATCCCAATAATACTTTCATGAACTTAGAAACATTACAACAAAACTTAGATATACGAATCCCATTTACAGTGTATGAAGGTCTGAAAAGAGCTATACTCAGCAATTATAACATCTCTAACAACACAAACAATCGCAATAACGAAGAAATAAATACTACCCTTGAACACATATGTAAGCAACCTAAAGGAACAAAACATATCTACTCTATTTTTGTAGAATCCTTATACAAAAAACCTAAAGCCGAATTAAAATGGGAGGACGAACTTAATCTTCCACAAAATTACAATTGGGGAAAAGTCTATCAAAATTTCCATAGAACATTTGGCTGCAAAA
This sequence comes from Anadara kagoshimensis, assembly GCA_021292105.1. Taxonomy (NCBI): domain Eukaryota; kingdom Metazoa; phylum Mollusca; class Bivalvia; order Arcoida; family Arcidae; genus Anadara; species Anadara kagoshimensis. Next base: position 3,010,292 of record CM037858.1, read on the forward strand.
AAGTCAAATGGCTTAATTTCCGAATTATAACCCAAATATATGGCACTAATAAATTCCTCCAGAAAATTAATATCAAGCAAGATTCAAAATGCACATTTTGCAAATCGTTTGATGAAAATGTTTCCCATCTTTTTTTCAACTGTGAATATGTAAGAGAAATTTGGAGTAGGGTTGAATCTTGGATAGTTATGAAAACAGGGAAAACCCTTATTATTAATATTAAAGATGTAATATTGGGCATACCAACCAAAGATTCACATGCTCTAAATCACATGATATCATTAACCAAACAGTATATTAGTCTACAACGATACCTTAATAAAACGTTACATATAAAAGAACTGCAAAATCACATTACAAAATATTATCAGATCGAAAAACATAGGTACAAAGCTTCGGGAAAACCTAATATTTTTTTGCAAAGATGGGGGGTCTTTAGATCTTTATTTTAATAATAACTACAAAATTAAACTGGTATAATATGTAAAACAAACATGTATATTTTGTACATATTGTTATTTTGTATTTGTGTATCATGAAAAAACCAGTATGGAAGATGAAAGTATGAGTGAGTGGGTGTTACATTACCAAAAAGATTGCTTTTATGGAGGAGAGCGTTACGATACGTTTTAAACAGAATGTACTTGGCCGATAACCTTTGATAAATAAAACAAACGAATGGGACATATTTTAACAGAGTGATAACAGCTGTTTTTAATCAGTAATAAATTTAATGCAGTGCATATCCGAACTGTAACAACAGTATTTTAATTTGTAGTAATTTAAACGACTGTAACATTATCCAAAAACTGATCTACCGGTGTAAGTTCTGAAAAAATAAGTTAAATAGAAAATAAAAAAGGAAAATGTGTGGTTTGAAACAAGGAATATAAAAAATCTTTTAAAAATAAAAATAATGTCCTATCCTAACTACAACTTTCAATAGAGCGATAACATAACTTCTTTAAAGGACTAGGTTCACGAAGGGGCATATTTGGCCTAATCTCGGATTTGGCCCGAATTCACTCTTATGATTTTATAAGTAGTATAGAAACACAAAATGTATTTTATTCAGATAATTTTCCTCGTTGGTTACCATGGCAACCGATCAAAAACAGACCCCTTGTTTCAGGTAAAATCTTAACTTGGTGCTTTTGAAACAATGACATTTGCATACATATTATTGTTATATTTATAAAAATCGTTTTGAAACAATCCAAAATTGCATGAATAGGATTAACTTATTACTCAATCAAAAAAAATACATAATTTGATAAAATAATATTTTTCTTTGTTGTCATGGAAACCAAAATACTAGTTTTAGTACTATGAAACATCTTTGTTTTATTTTTCCAATGCCTTAACACACACATAGTTTTATATCAATTTAGAGGACATGTTCTCAAAAAATCATTATTACAGAATTCTATAATAATGCGATTTCATTTAAAAACAAAATACAACATTTTAGGTAAAAAAAATAATACGTATCCATAGCAACGATGCGGGTGCAATATATTATGACCATGTTAATAATGAAGTTTGACTTTTCGTTTTATTGGCATAGTGTGAGGTTTAAACAATATTACCAAGCATGCATATTCTTTTTAACATTTTCTTTTTTTTCTTTTGATGAAAAGGTCTTTTTAAATAAAACACTAGTTGCTATAGTAATAGCCACTGACCAATTTAAAACAAAAGGTCAATTTCGTCTGTCGGTTCGCGGATCACATTTATCCAGATACGCTGGTGTCTTACTTCATCCAGGTACTGATCGACATGGTGTAAATGAAAAACTGACTGTACATAAATACTGATATAATCATCCTATTTAAACTGCAGAATGTTCAATGTCCATAACGATTTAAACACAACGGTAGCTCATTCTATATGTGGGAGGTCGCGACCGGTAATGACAAAAACTTTGAAGTATTTAGAGACCGTTATTTCGACAAACACTGACATTTAAAAATGCAAGCCACCACAGGGACCTTAACACCGATGCCTCGTGTCACTGTAGGCTTGACACGCCAAAGAACCATCACCCCTGTACACTGCCCTGAGCACATGTCAAATGTCACTTCACTTATACCTAGTGACGTATCGATATAAGTGAATTATTCTTGACTGCGACGTTAAACCCACATTCAATCAATCCAAGAAATAGTAAACTTGGCAATAACGATAATATTTCATATGCATATGGAACTGTAATATTCCGGAATCATCACCATTGGATACAAAAATTAACGGTTAATGGAAAACTTGAGTACGGCATACTTGTAAGCCTGTAGTCAGGTAAATTTCTTCGGAATTTCAGTAATTGACTAAAAGGCTGTAGTTTTTTCGTAGCCTTTAAACCAATCGCCGGAATTCTTATGAAATGGCTCTAGTGCCCGAAGCACTCTCTAAAACCTTCTGAGTAATACCATGACGACTATCATCAGTTTGTAACTTGAATATGTCGAATGGCTGAAAGTCCCAAAATGCGCGTTGGTCTTTATGTAGGGTGATCTTGATTAAAAAGCCAAGTCGCTCTATTACTGCAATATCTTATAATTTAAATGCTAATACGAATAAACTGACTAAAGCTGTGCAAAGAAAATAATATAGCGGACTATTTTACACAGGTGTTTAATAGCCTGGTTTATGATTGAACATCTTCCAATCACGAACCAAAAAGCATAGAAACCTATAAATTTCATTTGCTCGTTGTTCTCAGTTTGAGCGCAGCGACATTTATATCGGTTATGAAATGAATGCCATTGGTCACACGGCTCTGCGTATGATTACATGGGAGCAATTTACAATGACTAACCCTTCACGCCAGCTGGTATCCACGGATATTAATTGCGATGGTTTTTTTCACGGTTTCAATAAAATATTGAATTTATTTTAATATTAAGTAACATGATTATGTAACATGTTCTGAGTTTATAAACGCTTAAATTAAAATTTTTAATTTAATTTTAAATGTATATAAATAACTCTGGTATATATATATACATATGTCTGTATTGTAATTTTGTTGTTGTTGGAAACTCACCGAATATTCTTCTTGGCTGTTCCATTCGAAGGTATCCTCCTTGAATTGAGTTTCTACGGAATGAATGAAATACATTTAAAAAACATTGAACGAAAATATAACAACTGAACTGTGTTGAAACGGTGTTCATATCCAACAAAAAAAAATTCCCACATCTTTGCAAGCGAATTAAATAACGCGCGCTGCCATCAAGGTTTCAAAACTGGTTGATTTTAACTTTCATCCAATGTCACTGTGACCTTAAATTATTATTGACCGTAGACTTTCATAGACAGAAATGCACATTACCTTGCATGTGTATGCAACATTGCACGAAGGAATATAATGTTTGGACTTTGATCGACCTTGATTGCTTTCACATTTGATTGACCTTAGCTTTTGAAACAAATTTTCAAAGAACTATATCTTGACAGTTGTGTAAGGTCATATATTGTTTGTAGTAATTCTGGGGTGCTCGAATGTTTCTACAGGCTACTGGAAGTGTTGGTTAAATGTTGTTTTACATTGCACCAGTAAGTCTTAAGCTCATAATTTCAAGGATTTGAGTATGAACTCACAGCGATGAGACGCCTTTGATTCGAAGGCTTGTACCTTGATCCCTCAATCACCGCGGCCCCAGTCACTGGAAGTGTTAATATTATCCCATATTATTGATCAAATCGGATTTTATGTTCCAGTCAAGATTATCTCCATTATATCGAGACATCACCATACATGAATTGACAGGAATTTATACCTTTCCAATGCACTAAGGACATTCAGGTCTTTGGTCTGACCCGGTCGAGATTCGAATCCCCTTTAATTTTCTGGCGAGATAACGCTTCCATAGTATGATATGCATGATAAAAACATATTCAGTTTGTGTAAAGCATTTAATTTTTATTTAGATATAAATCTAATTTTTGTTTAGATATAACGGGAATAACTTTGTAGTTACGAAAAGTGTGCACTTGAATACTCGCTAAACAAACCGAAACGTTGTTTACCCTAACTACAACTTTCAATAGAGCGATAACATAACTTCTTGATATTTAAATATTGAGAGGGATTATAACAAGGGTTGTTCGTTACGCTTAAGTAATGTGACCAAAAACAGTCGTATTTTAAAAATGGTGAACTAAAACTTGTCAACAGACTATATACTAGGTAGTATCATTTTATTTTTAAGGGAAATTAAGAAATGGCGTAATAATTGTACACGTTTTGATAAGAAATTCGAAGGCCAGTTCAGGTATGATTGAGACAATCAGAATGCCCAGATAAAATACAGTTTGGCAAGCAAACTGTTAAAATTCCTCACATTATATAATTAGGATCTGTCCCGACTGGGATTCGAACTTAGGTGGTGAGAGCGCTGTCTGTAAACGCGCGTTTTAGACCAATCGGTCAACGAATGTTTCCTAGTTTTAATAGGGGTCAACACCGAGTTGTGACTGGTATAAAGATCTGTACATAACGGAAGTTTTTGATATTGTCATATACCATTTTTTAATATATTGTATTATTATCATGTATTCACGGTGTGATAAAATTAAAAAAATGGTATATGAATATATAATAAAACAACGGACCTTTGTCGCCAAGACTGAATAAAATCAAATTCGGATTAAAATATGAAATATGAAAATGCTATCAGATGGAAACTTGATGGCAATATGAATATTCAACAAGTAACTCCGAATAAACGGTTAAGCCAGAGTACACGGAGAAAACCAAAGACCTTTAGCAAGCAAATTGACAAACTCTGTCATACTGGGATATGTCCCCAATGGGATCTGCCACGGTGAAGTCGGTAAGCGACACCGTGATGTATAAACGTGCGCTTTAGACACCTTGCCCCAGTTTCACAATCAGTTCTAAGATTTTATCTTAACTTTAAATAAATGACAATATATTTTTGAACTATTAATAACATTTTTGACAAAACTAAATACATATTTTAGCACCTGTTGATTTTTAAGAGACACCTTAAATTTATAAATATATTAAAAATTTACAAAATTATTTACATCCGACCTCACTTCCCTGGTGGAAGTTCACGTGTCTAACCTAACTTGTCAGTACCAAAGTTTTTACTTTGCTTCTGGATTGTGATTCGGACATGGATTAGTATGTTTGTTTTTGATTACACACAGATTTCAATTTTGCCAAATTTAAATTTAAGGAAAATATAAACTAAATAATTGTAAAACTAGCGTCTTACCAATGAAACCCCCGCACTCAAAATGAAATTTCCTTATCTGGATCTTAAAACTCGAATAAATTCTCTTGATCTCACCTAAATACGTGGTGTAATAAAAAACAAACATAAACAAAGTAAAAAACTTTGGTACTGACAAGTTAGGTTAGACACGTGAACTTCCACCAGGGAAGTGAGGCCGGGTGCTCCGGAAGGGTAAGCACCTCCTGTTTAGCTAGCTACACCCGCCACGTGTGTCATCAAAATTGTGTGAAAGGAACAAGGAACTATGAGACGTCAAATATATCCAAGGCAATCCTGGACACAGAGACATCAAACTTATCAACAATACTGTAATGACGGCCTTAAAACTTTTTGAGGGCCCCGATAAGCCTAGGCCTGCATATCCCTGAGTCAACAACTTATTTGCAAGCAGCCTACTTCGTTGTACAAAGTCCCCATAATGGGAACAAGCTCTACCATAGCGTATTAATTGGGAAACAAATACGCCATAAGCAGGAGAAGCAGGTATATTGCTGCATAAAAAAGGAAAGTTGACAATAGAAAAATTGAAGTCATCACGTTTGTCATAAAGTTTCAAATGTAGCCTTTCCTGTGTGTCATAATTCAGGTATAAGTCTAAATATGAAGCAGAACTTGAGATATCAGTCGTGTCTTTTATTTCAAGCTCACTAGGATAGATGACATTTACATAGTCTCCAAATTTAGGATTGTTAAGAGACAGAACGTCATCTATATATTTGTATGTTGAGTTGAATGATTTGGCAACAGTTTTGTCTCCAGATTTAACAAGATTCTGCATAAATTCTGCTTCGTAAGAATAAAGAAACAAATCAGCAAGCAATGGTGCACACTTTGTACCCATTGGTATACCGATTGTTTGCTGAAAAACTCAATTACCAAACACAACAAATATGTTATTAGGAATAAATGCGTTTAAAGTCCAATAGGGTTTAAATACTTTGATGTCAAAGAAAGTGTGAATTCTATTTTAGGGAATCGATGTTCAATAAGGAAAGAACTTATCAATTTTTATATTTTTATTGTTGCCAATAATCCAGACCATTGTTTGAGTCACTCATTCGGTAATGAATACCGATGTGGCCTTAAAAAGATCGTAGATTACTTACCTCAAATTTTATTAATGCTATTTGTAGATCTTTTATCTTTATAACATGTGTTGAAACAATTTGGTTAAATTTCTTATATTAAGTCTAAAAATAAAATAAAACCAGTTTTTATAAACCCTTGTCATATAAATACTAAAAAAACTGTATAAATATAGATTGTCATCGCATGATTTATTAATTGAAAAGGGAAGGTATTACAATGTAGAAAGAAGCAGCAAGGTGTGTTTTTGTCAATCAAATTATATTGAAGATGTTTATCACGTATTACTCAAGTATTCGTAATCAATATATAAAACAATATTACTGGGTTTGTCCATCTGTTTTCAAGCTAGTTCAATTTTTTAGTATTCACAATTTAAAACAATTAAGAAATTAAGCTAAGTATTTATTGAAAGCAGAGTTGCTAAGAAAATCTTATGTCACTTAATTATTATGAACTTTCATATGTATCTTCAATAGACAACACTTAACAATGTATCGCGTAATATTTTATTTATGTGAGTATTATTATTGTTTATTTATTGTTTATACTTTTCAAATTTTATGTTTGCCTATGAGTTGTAACTTATGGCTAAATAAAGAATATCAATATGAATATATTAGGCGCACATCTAAATTCAGATGATGCGTATCACGTAGAGAAACGCTTTATGGCCAATAATGTTATCTTTTAAGACAAAAATCTCAGTTTTGTTAGATGACTTTCAATATTTTGAAAAATATTCAAGGTATATTATATATATTAAAAAATGTGTCGCTCTAGGACAAACAAGTGTAATAAATGCATTTTATTCTTTATTTTGATGTTTGTGCTGTTTTATCTGTTGTTCATTCATAAACAGGTAAGTACAATGGGCTAGTTCGTGACGTATACTGGACTTGTATATACCAGTAAGCGTATTGCGTGAATACGTATTAGCCAAATCAGAACTCAGTTCTGAATGACTTTTACTATATAATCTACTCAATAATCCATGTAATACGGTCATACAATAAAAATCGTATTGAATGAGTGTGACGTCATAATAGCGTGTGAATTAGGTTATATCCGCACGTTACTACTTTTACTAAATCAAATAATGCCAATTTCTGGTCACTGTAATATATCATTCGATAACAATTATCCTCACATAAATACCGATCAACACAAAGAAATTTCCAAAATACTCCATGGACAGTCAGCCCCTACTAGGTTAAATCCACACAATCATCTGGTATAGCCTTCATCAGTTCAACAGTCATCATCCAATAATATCAACAATCAGTAATGCATTTACACGGCGGATTCCACGGCATTTTTGCAAGGCCAGTCACCGGAGAAAACATTCAAGTCCATATTTATCAAAACAAATCACCAGTTCCTAAAAAACGGACCAGAATATTAAATCATGGACAGCGATTCCGAGTAATCCTTTTCCAAGTTTTTGACATTCCAGAGTGCGCGCGCTATGACGTCACACAATTGACCTAGTTCACATTTGTTTGTTTCATTTGCCACACTGTTTGTTGAAGCTGACACTTTTGTACTTTACTTCTAAAAAGAAGATGCATTGTAATTAAATTGAAAATGTTCGTTTTGTTTTTGTATCCTGCGGAAAGACTATTGTTTACTTTAAATATTTCAGCAGGATTTCTTTTGGCGCATTACACAGTTACGTGAACTCGTTGTGTTTTGGTCAATCAGCTGTTTTCTAATAATACGAAAGCCCCGTTTTTATGGGATTATATAATAAATAGAATCTTGTATTCGTGTTTATGTAATATTAAATTTATTAAACTCGTTAAATAAATTCAATATTACATAAACACTCATGCAAGATCCTCTATATATAAATGAAGCTGTCGAATGTGCAATATCAAAATATCAAAGGGAAAACAGCTACCTTTAAATTACTTGCTAAATTTTAACTCCAAAAAACTAAAACACTATGTACAGTGAATATTAAAAATTTTAACATGAAGATAGAAAAATAGTATTTTAAATACTTACCTTTAAAACAAGACTACAAAGGAACATGTATTTATTCTCAACAAACTTTTATCGAAAAAAGTTTATTAAAATTTATTCATATAAATTAAAAGGAAAAAGATTTTAAAAGCTGAGATATTTGCAAAATATTCCAAATATGAAAAAATATGTTCTTAAAAGACATATGAAATTTCAAGTCTTTTGAAGTTATACCAAGTAAACTATCTAAGTTTGAATCTCACTACTAATTCAAAACATGTTCTTTCATCACTAAAAATGTGATCGTTTTATAAAAAATTAATGGTCTTGTTGACACGGTTTTGACAGTTTAAAATAAGAGTTACCTCGCTTAGTACAAAGTTAATAGGCATGATGTGATTACTCATGTGGTATTTATATGTATGATCTGTCTAAATGTAAAAACATTCAGAATGGCGTGCGGATGGCGGCGACATACCAATAACGAACATAAAATCGAATGGTACGACAGGTAACTCTCTCTCTCTCTCTCTTCTCTCTCTCTCTCTCTCTCTCTCTCTCTCTCTCTTTAACACACACACTAATTAAGCAACTTACATGATTAAAATAGTTTGATTTATCTCCCTTAAATGACCCGCGTATCTGTGTAGTGAACGTTAAAATGAACAACGCGATATGTCTTATATAATCTGTTTTCATTTTCTTTATTTTTTTGTTTTTTACATGTAGGTATTCAGTTATCACAGTTTGTTTTTTTATAAAATATTTTTGTTTGGTTTTATTGAACATTATGGCTTTTGGATTAAATAAAATCATATCAAACCTTCGTATTGTATATCGGTATAATGTTGGTTTCGTTTTCATAATATTAATAAGTTTGTATTCAGTAATTGAAATAAGAGTCATTATTTCACACGAAAAAGTAAAACGTGTTTACTTGGTCACGGATGGCGTCGCGTGATGCCAAGACCACTAGATCTGACTGTTGAAAATGTATGTGACTCATTGCCATTATCTGTGGATGTCTATATGAAAAAACTTATATTTTTCGGTAAATTGTGTAATATGGACACGAATGTTCTCACGAAACCGATTTTTCTACATAGACTTTTTGAATTCTTGTTCACGTCACATTTTTCAAAAATCGGATTTATTCCTCCGATTGTTTCAATTCTTCAGAAGTACAACCTATTGTGTTATTTACAGACTTACATATATATCGGATGTTTTCCAGACCAAATACGTTGGAAAACAGGCAATAAATTCTACTGAAAACCTGTCAAGAATGCAACGGATGTACGAAGATCCCGACTTCACCAGTTTTTTAAAACTCCACCCAGTCTTGGCTATTCCTTGTACATGTATCTGGAAACTACCTCAGACACAGAGCGAACTTTATTTCGTGCGGTATATAACCTACTTGTGGTTAAAACCTACAACTGCTGTTGTAACATGTCAGAAATGCAATGAATTTTATAACGATGTCTTTCAACATATTCTTTTAAACTGTGGTGGAAATGTTATGCTTCGTCGCACTCAGTTACGAAAGCTGTATGATGTAAACCCCAAAGTTTATGATCTTATTGCATCTAATGATATAGAAGACGAAACCAAAGTTCTTTTATCATTGGATAAGGTCTTAGACCTTGAGCTACTAGACAATCTCCAACACTCTTCTATGATGAGTTGCTTCAGATTCGTTGCTAATGTCATCTCGAGCGAACGCCTGGTCGAGCATAGACTGTAAACCAATACAAACAATTTCTTGTAAATATGTTTAGTTAGCTTTAATTTATAATTGTTGTTTATACGTTTGTGTTACATATTTACATATAATTAGTATTATTATGCAATCTCTACATACAGAGGATTTAAATAAAGAATGAACTAAAGCAATTATTCGCGCCTATAATAATGAAATGTAAAAGTATTTTATCCATACTAAAACAATCTATGATAATCACCTCAGGAATCACCGATGATGAACCCGCTGAATTATCCTACAATTAAGTCAATCGTTATATGAACAGTTTATCATATTGGCCATGGTTTCACCAGAACCAAATAGGGCGGATACCTAGATGATAATAGGACATGAATTACAGTCAGTGTTATAGTATCAGGTTAAACTAATGATTGTTTTTAATGTTTTTATTTCAGCGAATGTGATAACGTTTTAAATATAATCACAGTTGGCAAGCTTGGCGTTGGGAAAACATCTCTTTTGATGCAATTTTCAGTAAGTAGGGGAAATATTCCTAACTTCGATCACCCCCTCCTAATTTCGATCACTTGAGTTTTCAGCAATTAACTTAATTTAATTCAATAACTTTATTGGAGTAAGCACACAAACGTTTTTGTCACAAACCTTTTTTACAAAGCAACCGCGCTTGTGACAGCAGTTAGCTATAATAACATATAATACAAAATGAACCTATCATGATAGTCCAGAGAGCAACACATATACCAATAATGAGAAATATGTAATACACTTTGTTGCAATATACATGTATCATATTTAAACAATTGATTAACGTATAGTTACCTTTTGCTTCTAAGTTGGATTTGGACATTGATTAGTATGTTTGTTTTGGATTAAAAAGCATAATATGATATCTCGAAATTTAAAGCTTAAATTATTTTGACAAAATAATTATTAATTAATCATTCACCAGGTATAGTTAATTTTAATTTTATCTCTACATATGTTTACTATATTATTTTTACTGGTGCATTTTCTTTTACTAATTGTGCTAATTTGAAATATAAAACAATAATGCTAACGCCACCGACATGTGTAATATAATGTACACCGGTATATCGCCCCTTCTCCAGAAACCAAAACATTACACAAGCATTCTGGTACACAAAATGTTAACCAGAATTGTTTTTGTACCATTGACCTATTAGTACATCATATGTGAAATAAATATAAACATTTTTTGATTTTGTTATCACATTAACGATAAAGACACAGTAAGTGTTGTTCCAAACCAAAATGCAACAAGAAGGACACAATGTGAAAAATATATTCATAGATAGAGGGCAATTGTGTTTGTTGTTGGTCCTACACTACCATCATTGTAATTACATATTATACCAGTGTTAATTTTACAGCACTAGACGGGCGTTTCGGAATACAATTCATCATCAGTAGTACGTGGGGCAAAACAGTGAATCTAAAATTTCTTCTAGGTGTTAAAAAAGTATCCAAAAGACACAAATATATTTAACCAAATTTAGCTAAAGAAATAATTTGCATTAGGGAGTATACCTTAGTTTTTGAGGATTTTCATATTTTACCTAGCAGGAAGTTTAGAAAATAAATTTTTTTCTGAAAATACGAAAGTTGTGCATTCTTTCTGCGTTTGAAGTATCCTCGGAGAAACAACCAACAACAGAGATACCGGCTTAGCAATTCAAATTACTGATTATACCAGTGTTAATTTTACAACACTAAGCGGTCATTTTGGAATACAATTATTCAATAATTCTATTATTTTCATTATATAAAACACCCCATAGCCCCATGGAATTACTCACGCAACGTGGTCGAGTTTTGCGTCACAAAAACAACCCTTTTCGAAGTGTCAACACCTGTGGGCGGAGCATCACGTCTGTCACGTCGAACTTAATTGAATAAGAAGGGGGTGTCTCACGTCTGTCAAAACTAAAGCTGTTGCATCAAAATGATTTCTAACACCGCTAGTAGTAGAAAAAATAAGTTATTTGAATACGCTCACGTTTATCGTGTCTTTAAAAGATTGTAAATATCAGAAATAAAATTGTACTGAATCAGTAGTGCTTAGACAAAAATAGTGATTTTAGGTAGAAGGAGATTTAGAAAATAGTATTAAAATTTGATTACCTATCAGTTGTTGTCCTTTTATTTGTAGGATGGTATTTATAGTGATGAATATCACGTCCGTCTAATTCCCAGGTTTGGTCTGGAGCTCGTAAGTATATTCAAACAGTGTGTGTATAAATGATCATAACGAATTTCGAACCTTACATGAATATCCAAATTCGGCTTCGGACAGTTGTAGATGTCTGTTTTTTCAACATCGTCAGATATTTGTGACATTGTTTGCTTTATGTTTATTCATTGTTTTGCATCTAGAAAAACTCAAATAATAAAAGTCCATGACATTTTAATTATTGATTAAGCGTCTTAATTATTATTGAATATATCGATTTCTAATGTGTGTTATTTGAACGTTTTTATTTTTGTTTGTATATTTTTTTTCGAAAACAATGACATACAAGATAACAGATTAAATAAGTGATTTCGATAAACATAATTTAAAATTATAATATACCGATCTGTAAAGAACGTTTCCAGACCTAAAATTTTTAAGGGGATTTGTAAATATTTATTTTTTATGGCATAGTTTTTCGTTGTTGCATTTAATTGTTTCGTGTTATTGGTATTGTAAAGTGCATATTTTGCTTTGCAAATTTCTTTTGCACCAACTTTCTCATTTTACTGTGCAGTGCAGTTTATACAATTAGATTATTGAAACAATATAAACACTAGAATGGGTCAACTTTCTGGAAGGGTCTCTATTCAAAATAAGTTACACAGTGACATTTACTTTTATTTTGTTATATACATTTCAGAAAGTCAAAAACATTGAACTTGATGGGAAGAAAATCAAATTACGCATGGTGAGTATATTTAATCGTTATCCTAGTAAGTTGTTTCAATAGAATAAAGTGTGTTCATTTAGTCAAATTTCGTTATAAATAAGGTTACAAAATGTTTTTAGTTCCAAAATTTTATATAATAGATTTAAACTGCTGTATTTTGAGTTTTTGGAAATATAGTAACATGTGTTTTTCTGTTTTTGTTTCCGTGAAATGTCCTTCAAATCGGGGTCAAGGTCAAAAGTAATTATCATGACCTAGTTTGTAACCATTTAATTTTTGCTAATCTTCGAGCTATTTATATATTTCATTTTTTTATTTTTTTTTATAAAAGAAATGTCTTGCAGCATGTCGACATAGTCAAAGGCAATACTTATCCAAAATTGTGCTTTAGGAATCTTAATTGCAATTCTTACATTGCTGTGGACGCTGAGATATGGTTAACACAACTCTAATGAAACTATATTCCGGGGAAGTAAGTTTCTCCGCCTTTGCCTTTTGGTAATGTTTTTTTCAAATACCAAAACTCGCTGCTATTATTTTACTACTGTTTTGGCCGTTTTTTGCGTATTTTATGCAGGTGAAGAAAGGTTAGCTTTCATTTATTCTAATGCTCTTCCAAAATTTGGGTTTTTAATGAGAATTGTAACATTTTTTCTTGTTTAGCTGTTTTTGTACTGCTTTATGTTTCGCGTTGTACTTGATGATACCACGTAGACGTATTTTTGTCACAGCTCATTCATCGTTTTTTATATTTTGCAGTGGGATACAGGCGGAATAGAGAGGTATCGAATACTTTTTTCAAGTTACTTCAGGAAATGTCAAGGTGCTTGTATTGTATATGACATTACTGATAGTGTAAGAAAAGTTATTATTATGATTGTAATATACCCGACTAGCCACTCCTAAACCCATTGCAATATTTTGTAATTACTGATTCTAACATCACGCATATATTATATCGTATAACGAAGATACTCTGGTGTAATAAAAAACAAACATACTAATCTATGTCCGAATAACAATCCTGAAGCAAAGTAAAACATTTGGAACTGACAAGTTAGGTTAAACACGCGTGTTATCAAATTTGTGTGAAAGGAACATGGAACTATGGAACGTCAAACATCTAGCGCAATCCTGGACACAGAGACATCAAACTTATAAACAGTACTGTGATGACGGCCATAAAACTTTTTGAGGGCCTTGATAAGCTTAGGCTTGCAATTTTCCTGAGTTAACAATTTATTTGCAAGCAGCCTGCTTCGTTGTATAAAGTCCCTGTAGTGGAAACAAGCTCTATTATAGCGTAATAATTAGGAAACAAATACACTATAAGCAGGAGAAGCAGGTATATTGTTGCATAGAAAAGAAAAGTTGACGAAAGAAAAATTGAAGTCAACACGTTTGTCCTCAAATGTAGTCTTTCGTGGGCGTCATAATTGAGGTATTAGTCTGAACATAAAGCAGAACTTGAGAATCAGTCGTGTCTTTTATTTCAAGCTATTGGGATAGATGGAAGTAAGTTTCCTTTTTAAAAGTAGGTGGGTTTTTAAGGCATTTTCGTTTCCTCAACTATTCTTAAAACGATTTACGTAAAAGAATTTTTAAAAGAAAGAGTCGTACGTAACAGACAATTATATCACCCCAATAACTTAAATAATAACAGGTAGAATTAAAATTAGCCACATTTGACCAGAATGAATAGTGTCATTTATGCATAAACGTATAATTTTATATCAATTCATCTTGCCATTATTTATGAACGTATTAAGGCCAGTTGGTATTTTTGTTTTTTAAATAACAGAAATCATTTGAAAGCTTGCCATATTGGATGGGTGAAATAGACGAATATTCCAATTCAGATGTACCAAAATTGCTTGTAGGAAACAAATCAGACTTAGAAAGTCAAAGACAAGTTTCCATAGAAACTGCGGAAGTAAGTTATAACTGCTTTAAATAGGAGGAAAATATTAGGAATATATCAGTTGTAGAATAGCAAAAACTCCAAAAAGGTCGTGACTAGAAGAACACTTTCATTTCTGAAGCACAATAAATAGAATTAAGCCCCTCAATGTATAGAAAATGCAAGGATTGTACTTAGTGTTGAGGCGTTGCTATGTACATAAAGTTAGTTACGTCATTTGGCGCGAATGAAGCGTTACATTGTTATTATATAATTTGGACCTTATGTCTTTGAACTATAATGAATATATTATTGCGATCAGATTTAGTGTACACTTGCGTAATTATTTCAGAACCATCTTCGCTTTATAATTATCTACCTAGCTATGTGTAAAATTCTATACCGTTATTTACACGTAAAAGTATATCCATACATCATGCAAATGCCATAACGAACAAGATAATTCGGCTTCGTTGTTATCGATGTTTATTGCTTTAATGATTTAATGTATTTAAGTTTTCTTATAACAGGCATATGCAAACTCCCTGGGAATGCCATATTTAGAAACCAGCGCAAAAGACAATACAAATGTTGAACAAGTATTTGTAACATTAACAGCACTTATCATGAAACAAAAAGACGGTACTTGCAACAATGTTCAAAATAGTAACACTCTATCTACGAGATTTAACCTTTACAGGAACACCCAAAAGAAACGAAAGTAGGTAAAATGTGGCACGCCATATTTTTCTTAAAACGTCTGCGGAAATCCCGAAAAGACATGACAGTAGCTGAATAGTGGCACGCTACCGATTTTATAAAGTCTCTGCGGCAACACCAAAAGCGAAGTAGATATAACGATGTTCACAATAGTGGCACGCTATTCGGGAATATCAAATGTGCAATAAAAAGACGACATTGCGTTTAGCGGCGTTAATGGTTGTGGCATATTATTTATTTGTTATTATACTGTATGCAATCTAATTAAACAATGAAACAAGTCAGAAATGTCTAAACAAATTCAAAGTATTGCTGTAATTTCTGTTGAAACACATTCCAGAAATAATGATTATCCTCAGTTACATTATTTGTAGAGAATTTTAATTGTTGGCTTGTAGAGGTGTTTATACGTGATGTTAATCTAGAAATTTTTATTGTTGCAGTTTTAACATGTTTTCTGCCTTACAAGCTACTCCAACACAAAACTAAAACATTAGAATGTAAGGAACATCGAACTATGGGACGTCGAAAATTTCCAAGATAATTATATATACAGAGATTCTTAATTATCAACAATATTGTGATGAAAGTCATAAATTTTTTGGAGGGGTTGCAATATCCCTGCGTTGTCACAAGCAATATATCCTAGCATAGAAATGTAATGTACACCGGTATATCGCCCTTTTCCACAAAACAAAATATAGCATAAGGAGTTTGGTCCACCAAATGTTAACCAGAATTGTTTTTCACCATGAACATATTAGTACATCATATGTCAGACATATGTGCTATAAATATAAACATTTTTGATTTTGGTATCACATTAACCATTTATGCTCGATAAAGACACAGTTACTGTTTTTACAAACCAAACTGCAACAAGAAGGACACAATGTAAAAAATATATCTATAAATAGAGTTCACTAGACGACCGTTTCAGAATACAATTCCTCATTAATAGTGCTTGGACCAAAAGCCTTCAAACTACTCCAACACATTAAAACTAATAATTGAAAATGAAAGGAACATACAACTTTGGGATGTCAAATATATCCAAGTTAATTTTATATACAGAGACTCTTACTTATCAACAATATTATGGTGCAAGTCAAATTATTTCGAGTAGTTTCAATATCCCTGAGTTGGTAGAAGGAATATATCTTTCCATAATAGAAAAAAAAACAAAACAAACAAACATACCTATTAACGTCTAAATCACAATGAAAACATTACACTTGTGTTATAACTTCAAACATGGCCTTTTGAAAGTGTCATAATTGAATGGTCTTGGTCGTTAGAAGCGATTTGGTCACACGCAATAAACCACTCGGTCATGCAAGATCCAGTATTAGTAGGGGATCAACACTGAGTTCTGACTATGACCTGAGAATGGGAGTGTTTATATCATAAAAGCCTTTTGCTCCTTAGCTAGAACAAATCAAAATTCGGATTACCTTATAAAAAAACTAATTGCTCTCGGGATAGCATTATGATATTTCAAGTAGTTACCCGGACTTTTTTAACATCTCTGGTCGAAAAGTGAACTCGGAGTGCCCGTGAAAAAAAACAACGACTTTTGGCAAGCAAATTTAGAGACTTCTTCACTCTTGGATCTGCCTCGATTAATATTTGAACCTAGGCTATGAAAGGCACTAATTTCACCTTATGTCATCTTCTACTGCTGTTTTTAAGCGCATATGGGTAAATACATTAAATAGTGCGATACGGTAAAAATCCATTTTGGGTAAAAGTTTGAAATCGATTGAAGGGAATCCATGTTCGACAAAGAAAATGTATATTTTGGTATAAATGTTAGTCAACATCTTACTATAGAACGTTGTTTTTTCAAACAGGACGCGAAAAATTATAACCGCGAGAAAAGCGACCAATTGACGGATCGCCGGCCACGCCCACAATGTTCCCACAAAGGCTCAGCGTGCTTGAATTATACACAAAAAAAATGAAAACTCAGCCTGAATTGTGCCATTAATGACGTCATTGACACTAGAACGCCATTAGTTGTCGTAACGCCGTTTTGTTACCGTAAAGGTGGACTGTGTCGGAACATAAAAGGCGTCGCCGGCGATACGTCAATTGATACAATACATTTTTGTAGTTTTTCATTACATACAATACAACGTACATGCATATGCATAAAATCTGGGATGGCATTTCCAAAATTAATGGACCATCAAGTAATTAACTTGGAAATCTGAGAAAATGCGAAGCAGATTTTTAAAACTGAGCCCGGTATAAAAGAAATAATTTGATCGCTAAAGAAAATTTAGAAATGGTGTAATAATTGTCCACGCGTTGTTAGAAATTCGATTACCGACAGCTGCGTTCAGTTCAGGGATGATTGCTGAAACCAGAATGCAAAGGAAAAAGCTGTGACAAGGATACTGATAAAAATTTCTTGGTGGAAGTTCACGTGTCTAACTTTATTTGTCAGCTATACAGTTTTATACTATGCTTCTGGATTGTGATTCGGACATGGATTAGTATGTTTGTTGATATTATTATATATTATTTATCTTTATTACAAAAGTATACATTGCCACAAGGCCCAAAGTATAATTTAAGATATTTACATACATTCAATTGCGTAATGGAAGGCAGAGGTAGACAAATTACAGTACCATTGTATGTTTCTAATTAAGAGCTTGGATAACTCGGAGTCTACTGGTATTAATTACATTTATGTCTTGATTAATGTTTAACATCTATAAAGTTGAATTATAAATATTTATTAAGGACGGAGAGAGAAGAATCTTTAATTATTAACATATATGTTCCTTTCTTTCAAATAGCAAAATTCACTCAAATAGTTGAAGATTGTTTCATTAAATAATAAGGATTTGTCCCGGATTGGATTACAACCTAGGTGGTGAGAAGCGCTGTCTGTAAACGGTCACCAAGGTTACCTAGTCTTAGTAGGGGTGAACACCGAGTTGTTACTAGTATAAGTATTTGTACATAGCAATTAGTTTATAAGTTTTTGATATTGTCACATGTCATTTTTTGAATATTTGCATTGTATTATTGTCATATACCATTTTAAAATCTTTTGTGTAATAAAATTCAAAAATGGTATATAAAAACATCATAATATAACGAAATATGATCACTAACATTGAATAAAATCAGAATTCGGGTTGCAATATGAAATATCAAAATGTTATCAAATGGAAATTGAATAGCAATATGATATGTCCAAAAAGTAATCCGAACTTTTTTATAAAAATTCTAAACAAACGCTGAACCCTAAGTGCTAGGTGAAAACCAATGAGCTTTAGCAAGCAAATTGACAAACTTTTTCACACTTGGGTTTGTCTCGAGTGGGATTAAAATTTGCCACGATGAAGACGATGAGCGGCACTGTAATGTATAGCGGCGCGGTTTAGAACTTGGCCCGAGATTTACAATCATTTCTAAGATTTTCCTTACCTTTTACCAATAGACAATATAATTTTGATTTATTATTAACATTTATGACAAAACTAAATACAGACTTAAGCACCAAATGGTCTTTAAAGGACACTATAATTCACGAATATATTAAAAATTAACAAAATTATTTACATGTAGATTCCAGTTTTGCCAAAATATTAAGGAAAATCTCAATTAAACAATAATTGTAAAACTGGCGTCTGGCCACCGAAGCCCCCGCATTTGAAACGAAATTTCCTTATCTGGATCTAAAACTCGAATTCTCACCTACATAAGTAGTGTACGCTTATAGGAATAAATGCGTTTAAAGTTCAGATCTTTTAGTTTGAAATCTAATTTTAGGGAATCCATGTTCGACACTTGAGAGTGATCTTCCATTTTTATATTTTTGTTATCAATAATCCAGAACAATGTTTGAGTCAGAATTAAAAATAGGTTAAATGTTGGTTGAAATGTAACACAAATTAGTAGGCAATCAGCAGGTAAAAATCAACATCGATATTCTGTTGCTGTAACATATTTAGGAAATAAAGTAGATATTTTACACGTTCGTAGGGAT
Organism: Anadara kagoshimensis; assembly: GCA_021292105.1. NCBI lineage: Eukaryota > Metazoa > Mollusca > Bivalvia > Arcoida > Arcidae > Anadara > Anadara kagoshimensis. The sequence continues at coordinate 3,029,895 of CM037858.1, forward strand.
TGACGCCAACTTGTGAAATGTTAACGGTCTCGTTGGCACTATACGAATAAAAGAGTTACGTCGCTTAGTACAAAGTTAATGATGTGATTACTCATGTTGTATTTATATGTATGATCTACCATAATATAAAAACATTAAGCATGGCGTGTGGATGGCGGCGACATACCAATAACGAACATAATATCGAATGGCCTGACAGGTAACTCACACACACATGTACACACACACACACACACACCTTGAATTATTTTCCTTAAAATGGCTCCCATACCGTTAGAATGAACGGTAACAAAACTTTTCATCTTTTATATTTAGTTTACTATAAATTATATTGCTGTATTTTAGATATTATACAGTTATCATGTGTGTTTAAATATTAACTTTAATTAAACTGTCAAAATTCTTCTTTGTTTGGTTGAAATACATGTAGGAGTCATTTCTTTGTATAAAAAAGCAAAACGTGTTACCTGGTTACGGATGATGTCGCGTGACCATTCAGGCGTAGTCTCTTATGAACTAATCAATTTCTACATTTGAACAGAGATTTTCTTGTTTGAAAGAATATGAATTATATAAAGTGGTAATATTATTATATATTGGCCCAGTTATTTGGCCGATGTGTGTCATATTGGCCCGAGGCCGAAGGCCGCGGCCAAATAGCTGGGTCAAATGAAAAATCCTGATTAATAATAATTTTATTAATAACATTTCATTCTCTAAATAAATTTCTCAGTGTCGTCGACTGTTACATCGACATGAGTGTTGATTGGCATCGGTCTCGATATCCAGGTGAATGTTTTCTAAGTCAGAATATTCAATTTCTGTCATCATTTCATAGCCATAGCTTCCATAGAACAAACATGTTTAAAATCTGACATTCGATGAATCACGCTGTTGCCCTCTGATTGTTTGTAAAGACACGCTTACAAGAAATGAGAGACGAGCGAATGAAAATGTGTAGATTTTTGTATATTTTGTACGATACTTTTATTTATTATATTTTTTATCAAACAAAAGCAATTTTTCCACATGAAATAAGCATATTTTGTAATCGGAAAAAAGTTTTGATTTGCACTTACCCCTATTGGATTTCCAGAAGCGCTATGTGGTCAGCCATTTTGATTTTTTTAATGAAATGACGTAAGAATATTTGCACGCGCCCATATTGGCTCAGTTTTTTTCATATTGGCCCAGTTTTTTTAATATTGGACCAGTTTATCTCATATTGGCCTATTTTTGTGAATTTATTGGCGAGGCAGATTTTTACGTATGATATCAATAACACATTTTGTTAATTAATAATATTAGTTACACAGTGATTTAGTGACCTGATACGGAAATATACGGAGTCATTAAAATTTATATTGGCCGACGCAAATTTATCCCACAGAAGATCTTGGTCTTCAAGATGTCAAAATATAAGCACATCTGCAGAAACGACAAACCACGACGCCATTGTCAATGCAGACTGTTTACATAGGTTACAGGGGACGTAATCGCTACTGACAGAATATTTTTGGAGACAAGGGAGATAATCGCTAGTGACTTAATTTAACCCCATATTAGGTTACTAATTGACCAATAAGAATAAATTATTTTTATCTGAAGTGGGATAAAAAGTTTATTGATCAGTTTTAAATTAACATAATCTATACATTATTTCAAATAATAATTAAAATGCATGATTCCCTGTCAGATATTGGATATGGGACACTTTAAATAGCAATATAAAATACAAACAGAAATATCACATAAAACAGATATATATAGCTGATAATTAAAACAATTATTAGCGTCTATGATTAGGAAATATTAAAGTATTTTTTTAATGGTCAAAACAATCTATGATAATCACTTCTGGATTCACCATAGATAAAACCACTGCTTTTTCCGCAAAATAAATAAATTGTTTTTAAGAACATATTCCATCTGATGATGCGATTTTAATTTGGTCATAACTTTACATTCTGTCACGTCAGACTCAACAAAGTCAGATACCTAAATGATTACAAGATATGAATTACAGCCAATTTTATATTATCAGGTTAAATTAATGATTTTTTAACGTTTATGTTTCAGTGGATGTGATAACCTTTTTAATATCGTCACAATTGGCAAGTTTGGCGTTGGAAAAACATCACTATTGATGCAATATTCAGTAAGTAAATTTCGACAAGTATATGTGAGTTTCTTTTCAGAATATAAAAATTCAAATTTAATTCAATAACTTTATTGGAGTAAGCACACAGACGTTTTTTCAAAAAGCATTTTTTTACAAATCAACCGCGCTGGTGACAGCAGTTAGCTATAATAACATATAATACAAAATGAACCTACCATGATAGTCCAGAGAGCAACACATATACCAATAATGAGAATTATGTAATACACTTTGTTACAATATACATGTATACTATTTATACAATTCATTAAAGTATAGTATAGTGTCTATGTTAAATATACATTTTTCTTCTCAGTTGGATTTGGACATGGATTAATATGTTTGTTTTGGATTTAAAAGTATAATATGATATCTCGAAATTTAAAACATAAATTAATTTGACAAAGTGAGTTTTAATTAATCATTCACTAGGTATAGCTTTTTATGTTATCTCTACATATGCTTACTATATTATTTTACTGGTGCATTTTTGGATGAATGGTGCTAATTTGAAATATAAAACATTAATGCTAACGCCAACGGCATGTGTAATAAAATGTACATCGGTATATCGCACCTTCTCCAGAAGCCAAAACATTATATAAGGATTCTGGTACACCAAATGTTTTTGTTTTTTTTACCGTTAACCTATTAGTGCATCATATGTCAGACATATGTGAAATAAATATAAACATTTTTTATTTTGTTATCATATTAACCATATATGCTCGATAAAGACACAGTTAGTGTTGTTCCAAACCAAAATGCAACAAGAAGGACACAATGTGAAAAATATATCTATAGATAGATGTTAAGTGTGTTTGTTGTTGGTCCTACACTATCATCATTGTAATTACACATTATATCAGTGTTAATTTTACAACACTAGACGGCCGTTTCGGAATACAATTCTTCATCAGTAGTGCCTGGACCAAAATTGTGAATCCAATATTACTTCTAGAGGTTGAAAAGGTATCTTAAGGACCAAAATATATTTAACCAAATTTAGCAAAGGACATACTTTGCATTAGGGAGTATACCGTAGTTTTTGAGGAATCCCATATCTTAAGAATCAGAAAATTTAGAAAATAATATATTTCTGACAATACAAAACTTTTGTCTACTGCCTTGAGGTATCCTCAATGAAACATCCACCAACAGAGATACCGGCTAAGTGATTAAAATTACTTACTCAATATTTACAATTCTTTTATTTTTCTTACAAAAAACACATTATCAAAACAATCACCAAAACCTCATGGAGATACTCATGCGACGTGACCGCGTTTGACGTCACAAATACAAGAAGGGGGTGTCTCACGTCTGTCAAAACTAAAGCTGTTGCATCAAAATGATTTCTAACACCGCTAGTAGTAGAAAAATAAGTAATTTGAATGTCATCCTTACATAAGACGCTCACGTTTATCGCGTCTGTGAAAGATTGTAAATATCAGAAATAGAATTTTACTAAATCAGTAGTGTTTGGACAAAAATTATGATTTTAGGTAGCAGGTAATTTAGAAAATACATGTAGTATTAAGATTTGATTCCTTATCAATTAGTATTCTTTTATTTGTAGAATGGTATTTATCTTGATATAAATTACCGCGTTTCTAAGTTTGGTATGATTTTCGTAAGTATTTTTTAGACAGTGTGTATATAAATGATCATAATTAATGTCTCCACCTTACATGGATATCCAAACCAGGTTTCGGACATGCAGTTGTAGATGTCTGGTATTTTTTACATCGTCAGATATGTGTGTAATGTTCGTTTTATGTTTATTGGTTGTTTTCGAGGTAAAGTACTCAATCGATAAAGTGCATAACATATTAATTATTGATTAAGTGTCTTAATTGTCATTGTATATTTCGATTTTTTGTATGTTATTTGAACGTTTTTAATTTTGTTTGTATGTTGTTTATTCGAAAACAATGGCAGACAAAATAATAGATGTACAAAATTGATTTCAACCAAACATAATTTGAAATTATATACAAACCTGTCCAGAAAGTATCTTGGCTCCCTATAAAAATTATGAGGATATTTTTAATTTTTGTTTTTGTTTTTTGTATGATGTTTTTTATCGTCGCTAGCCATTTCGTACTATGGACATTTCGTACCCAACTCAGTTCAATTCATACCATGCCATATAACCATTCCATACCATAACCATTTCGTTCTAGCATTTCGATTTAGTAATGTTTGATTTGAAAAGAATTACAGAAAACATTTTGTAAAAGAAATCAAATAATATTATTTGAAAAATTAAATTTAAACATAAAAGTTCTAATAAAGTTAATCCCTTCCTTCCTACCAGTGAGCATATTGTAGTCTATGTGTCATAGAAAAAACTGCAACAATTTAGGTGTTTCTAAATGATTTTTTCGCGGGATATCTCATTTGAAACAATATAAATATAGCTTGTAGAAAATAACTATACATTTTGCTGAAAGAAATTAAATTTGCAATAAAACAATCTTCTTGCACTTTTCTAAATGTTGTTGATTGTGTCAGTTTAACATTGTCATATTTTAGTAAATTGTCTATAAATCTTGACAAAATTATACCAACCTGGACAGAATTTATCATGATATAAAATGAAAATGTCGATTTTAGGTCACATTTCAGTCCGTTGAAAAGAAAATAGAACAGTTTAATATATAAGTTCTTTACTCGAAAAGATTTCTTTCACTGGTCCAACATGAGCCTTGAGACAAACATAAGAATAATAGATCTACATACTATTAATAAAAAAATCCTTTAATAATTACCAAACTTATTGTGAGGGTAATTTTAAAAAGACTTAAAATTGTAAACATATAGACCTACACGCAGTGGATTCATAAAGGCGTCGATAACATGTCTTCTACTACGTCCGAGACAGATCGATAGGGGTCAAATATTAGACCGTTGGTTTTGACAGAATGTTTTATTTTGTCGCAGTGGCCGAGTTGTCAAGGGGTTGGCCCTAAATCCTAAGACTATTTACTGCTATGAGTTTAATCAAAATCGACCACAAGGGAGATGGGGGTGGGGTACCTTGTATGTCTCTACAGGTTACTCTACCAGTAAAATGAACCGAGGTCTGCAATGGTTACAAGTATAATTAATAGTACTCTAAACCTTGTATTAAGTGTGTATTAATACAAAGCAAATCAAAAATACTTGCACAACAAAATCGCCACATTGATTTTTCCTTGTAATTAAGACGAAAACTTGCTAATTCCAAATAAAATGATATTCAATCAACTAAACCATTCAACAACTTTATGAAGTTTACAAGAATATTGTGTTAAGAGTTATTATAATAATTATTATAATTATTATTATTATTATTACTATTAAATTACTCCAATGAGTAATAATTAACTATTGTTTATCTTCCATATGATAGTTGTTAATACAAATAAACTTTATTCGTTTTTCAAGTTTGGTAAATAAATGAAAAAAATGAATACAATTAATGACAATACCAAGAATATGTAAAATGAAATCCCAAACGACAATAAAAATATCTAACAGGTCAAATCAAATACTCGAATTTTATTGACTGTTTTTGGCTTTCATTGGTAAATATGGTGTATGCATAAGTTGTCATAGCAACCGAAATACTGCAGATTTTGAAGAAATATTTTACACATAAGTCACACAAGTAGAATTAATAATTATCAAAATCTCATTTTTGGTTTGTTACCTCCATAAGCCTGTTTTTCTCGTTGCTGGTCACATATATTCAAAAAGTTTAAGCATTTTTATGTGACAGTGCCATCTTAATGATGCATTAAAAACGTTACCATAGTATAAGAAACACGTTGAGAGAGAGAGAGAGAGAGAGAATGACTATGATACGAAATTTACAAATTTGGTAACACCTCACTATGGAATGAAATGGCAGCTTTACAATAGGGAAAATAATTTCAGTGTATGGTATGAAATGGTACCTTTACAATATTGAAAATGGCGTCAGTGTTGAGTACGAAATGGTTAAAGATTATGGTACGAAATGGTAATGATACAAAATGAATATGGTATGAAATGGAATGTGATATGGTATGAAATTGATGGAACAAAATTATCACGAAATGACTATATTTCCTTCTTTTTATTGCATTTAATTCTTTCGTTTTCTTTGTAATGTAAAGTGCATGTCTTACACTGTCAATTTCATTTGCATCTGATTTTACTGTCGAATACAATTGTAAAGGTAGATTATGAAAAACAAGATAGACACTACTTGCATCGGTTAACTTTCTGATAGGACCTATATTCAAAATAAGTTACACAGTGATATCCACGTTTTTATAATGTATTTCAGAAAGACCAAAAAGTTGAACTTGATGGGAAGAAAATCAAATTACGCATGGTCAGTATATATAACCGTTATCCTAGTAAGTAGTTTAAATAAATATAGTGTGTTCAATTAGTCAAATTTCGTTAAAAATAAGGTGTCAAGATAATAGATTTTAATTGCTGTATTTTGACTTAATATAGTAACATGTGTTTTTCTGCTTTTGTTTTCGTTAAATGGTCTTCAAATCGGAGTCAATGTGAAATATAATTATCATGACCTAGTTTGTTACCTTTTTGCTAATATAATTATCATGACCTAGTTTGTTACCTTTTTGCTAATATAATTATCATGACCTAGTTTGTTACCTTTTTGCTAATATAATTATCATGACCTAGTTTGTTACCTTTTTTGCTATTGTTCGAGCTATTTGTATTCTTTTTTTATTTATAAAAGAAATGTCTTGCAGCATGTCGACTTAGTTAAAGGCAATATTATTCATAAAATTGTGCTTTATGAGTCCTATAAATCTTGATTGCGATTCATACATTGCTGTGGCCGCTGAGATACGATAAACATAATTCTAATGAAACTATATTCCGTAAGTTCCTCTGCCTTTGCCTTAGCGTAATGTACTTTAAATACCAAAACTTGCTGCTATTGTTTTACTATTGTTTTGACCGGTTTTTGCATATTTTTTGCAGATAAATAAATGATTGCTTTCACTTATTCCAATCTTCTTCAAAACTAGGGAATTTAATGAGTATTGTAACCGTTCTTGTCTTGTTTAGCTGTTTTTGTACTGCTTCATGTTCGTCGTTGTGTTTGATGATGCCATGTATGTGTATTTTTGTTACAATTCATTTATCGTTTTATTTTTGCAGTTGGATACAGCCGGAATGGAGAGGTATCGAATACTTTCTTCAAGTTACATCAGAAAATGTCAAGGTGCACTTTTGGTATATGACATTACTAATAGTGTAAGGATAGTTATTATTATGATTGCAATATACCCGGCTAGCGGCTCCCCATACCAATATCTTGAAAATACTGATTTTTTAAAATTAGCTCCCTTTGACCAGAATCAATAGTGTCAACTATTCATAAACATATAATTTTATATCAGCTGATCTTGCCATTATTTATGAACGTATTAAGGCCATTTGGCATTTTTGTTTTTTAAATAACAGACATCATTTGAAAGCTTGCCATATTGGATGGATGAAATAGACCAATATTCCAATTCAGATGTACCAAAATTGCTTGTTGGAAACAAATCGGACTTAGAAAGTCAAAGACAAGTTTCCAAAGAAACTGCGGAAGTAAGTGATAACTGTTTTAATAGGTGAAAAATATTAGGAATATATCAGTTGTAGAATAGCAAAAACTCCAAAAAGGTCGTGACTAGAAGAATACATACAAATTGAAACACAATAAATAGAATTAAGCCCCTCAATGTATAGAAAATGCAAGGATTGTACTTAGTGTTGATGCGTTGCTATGTACATAAAATTAGTTACGTCATTTGGCGCGAATGAAGCGTTACATTGTTATTATATAATTTGGACCTTATGTCTTTGACCTATAATAAATATATTATTGCGATCAGATTTAATGAACACAAGTGTAATTAAATTAGAACCATCTTCGCTTTGATATTAATCTATGGGTAAAATTCTGTACCGTTTTATCCATAGATAATGTAATTGCCATAACGAACAAAGATAATTTGCCTTCGTTGTTATCGATGTTTATTGTTTGAATGATTTAATGTATAAAAGTTTTTTTTATAACAGGCATATGCAAACTTCCTGGGAATGCCATATATAGAAAGCAGCACAAGAAACAATACAAATGTTGAACAAGTATTTGTAACATTAACAGCACTTATCATGAAACAAAAAGACGGTACATCCAACGATGTTCAAAATAGTAACACGCTATCTATGAGATAAAACCTCTACGTGAACACCAAATATAAAATGGAGTATTTAAAAAGTGACACGCTACCTATTTGATGAGACATCTGCGTTAACACCCAACAGAAATGAGAGTAGGTGAATAGTGGCACGCAATATATTTGATAAAAGCAATATATGTAACGGTGTTCGAGGAACCGGTACCATTTTTCAGGAACACCCCGGCAGCATCATATGTGCAATGTTAGAACAGCAGTGCGTGTTGTGGCGTTCAAATATGTGGCACTTTATTCATTTGATTCGATAAACATACCTTTAAGCATGGCAATATTTAAGAAGTCGGCAATGCCTATAATGATGTTTAAATGCCTGTAAAATAGTATATACCAACCACGTTTTGTATGAAAAGTAGTGACGTTAGGAAATGACAAAAGTAGTGTGGTGTGAACATGATAAAAGTAGTACCATGTGAAAAAGACCAGTGCCGTAATTTCTGTTGAAACTATTTTTTTTTTCAAAAATAATGATTGCTCTCAGAAACATGACTTGTAGATTTTGAATTGTTGGTTTCCAGGTTTGTTGATACATTTTGTACAATTAGGGATGTATTTAGAATTTACGGTTCTAATTTTAAAATGTTGTCAATTTATGTTTATAAAGAGGAAAGCTTCATCATCCGTTGTGTTACGCACAGAACTTTATGTTTAACCGCCGCTAGAGCAAGTCGATAGACATTTTGAGTTCCTTACTTCAAACGTGGCAGATGTAGCGTTGCCAATCCGTTCAAGGAATCCGTCCTGACTTCTTCATTTGAAGTTCACGTGTTAAATGTATTTGCCAGTTTCAAATTTTCACTTTGAAATTTGGACATGGATTGGTATGTTTGTTTTGATTCGCCATAATAAATTAATGGTGTATGAGACAATGAAAAATTACTAGTATTTTCTCGTGCCCTCCTGTATATGACAGTTATTCACAAAAAACCATTATATTGGTATTATTTTCACATTACCAAAGAGATTGCTTTTATGGAGGAGAGCGTTACGATATGTTTTGGACAGAATGAACTTGGCCGATAACCTTTGATAAATAAAACAAACGAATGGGACATATTTTACCAGAGTGATAACAACTGTTTTTAATCAGTAATAGATTTAATGCAGTGCTTATCCCAACTGTAACAACAGTTTTTTAATTTGTATTAACTCAAACGACCGTAACATTATCCAAAGACTGATCCACCGGTGTCAGTTCTGAAAAAAGAAGTAAAATAGAAAAATAAAAAAGGAAAATGAGTGATATGAAACAAGGAATATTAAACAATAAAATCTTTTAAGAAATATAAATAATGCCCTATTAATTATCTTGATATTTGTTGGTGGCATAGTATCATACTGACAGACATTTCTGTGATCTGTGGATGTAACGAAATGAAAAAACAAATACCTACAATTTACATAAGTTGTCTATTTATATTTTATGAAATTTTGAGAAATGCATTGCAAAATTTTTCATAGGAATTTATGTAGCAGCTACATGAGATTTGATTTGAACTACCAAATTATCTTCTAAAGCTGAATTTGTAAATATTTACATATTTTTATAACCAGTTAAAATGTAGAGGACAATACAGAGGTGTAATGGTCCTTCACATAAAACAGTAAAACATAACTTTCGAACCTTTGTTGCAAATCCTAATGAAGTTCAGACTTCATCAGACGTTGGACTTCATTAGCAGTTGTAACATACCCTATTTAACTCTAATTTAAATAAAACGTATACATACGATGATTCACATATAAAATTCATATGGGTATCACAATGGCTGTCATACCAATGTATACACCACTGTATTGTATCTCCAAACAGTTCTCTTTGCTCCGACCTGTCAACCATTATAAAATTGACCTGGTCCCCAATTCCTTAAAAATTATTTTATAGAAAATTTTTACTTGTTTTTAGACAACAAAATAACTTGTATTAAATAAATTAAGCATATTTATTATTTTTTCCTTAAAACTTCAACGTTTTTTAATGTAAAACTATAATATATAACTTTAATTATAATTAATTTTCTATCTGTAGTAAGCATTTTCGCGATTTTTATCTTGTATCTTGTGATTTTGTGTCAGTTTTTCTTACTTTGTTTTCTTTTATCAGGTATATGTTTTTGTAGTCTATATATCACTAGAATATCAGATTTTACGTACGTGTAACCAGTTATTATTTCTGATTTGCCGTCTCTAAGTACCCATCTCCACTGTCCTTCTGCCATGAAATCGCTTCCATCTATCCAGTACTGCTCAGGTCTAATAGACCCTGAATAATAAAAAAACAATCATACTAATTTATGTCCGAATCACAATCCAGAAGCAAAGTAAAAACTTTGGAACTGACAAGTTAGGTTAGACATGAAAGTGAGGCCGGGTTCTGCGGGTAAGGGATATCAAATATATTCATTCGATACATCAGGCAAATTTTCATGTTCATATATAAATATATGCTTTAGAAAGATAAAATGACAAAATAACCTGAATATATTGAAACGTACAAAAGAAAGTGTGTATGTACATACGAAGAGAAGAGTTAAAAAAATCGCCACTGAAGACACAGTTCTACAAAATGGAATCTTCGAGGACAGAAAGGGGAAGACAGCTTTAATAGCTGAAAAAATAGCTAGAGCACACACACACACACACACACACACACACACACACACGCGCGCGCGCGCGCGCGCGTTACATAATGCAAATTATTACTAACCATGTAAACTTGAAATGATTCCATCTATAAGAGTCTCCTCGGTGTTGGAATCGATAACCAGTAGGTCACTACCCATCACCTTGCAATAACCCTGTAATAAGTTATCAACGAAAACAAAGATATCATACCAATCCATGTCCAAATCAAAATTCAAATGTTATTAGCAAAATACTTGTAGTTATAGTCAACTTTCAAAAGGTATAACAGTATTTGGAAACGAAGAGCTTGGTAAATCTGTCATACTAAATATTGCTAATGTTAGTGTGTATATATCAAAGTGAAAATATGTTTTTGCTGTTAATAGACATGCGGCAACATCACAAGTGGGGACCAAGTAAGTATTTTTCAATTTGTACCTTAATTATCCACCACGCATCTGTCTTTATATAGTGTAACTGCCTTTTATTAAATGTATAACAAATGATACATAAATTATCAGGTTGGGTCCATAGGGATCTTGAAAACTGTTTGTACAATAATGCTATCATCTTGAACCAAAGTGAAACAAAGGCATAGTTTTTGAAACGATAATTACTATAATGCTTCAATTCAGAAGATAAGATATCGACGCATACAATGTCCAGATGTATGTGGTGTAAAAGACGCAGGAACATATGCGACTGGTTAAATGTACTGAAATGTTATTATTAAAGCCACATATCTTCCCATGCATTGCATATAATTGTCAAATCAAATACCATTTTTAAATGTATTAATTGATGCATTTTAAAAAATGGTAATTTACATAATCAGTAACAAACATACCAATCCATGTCAGTATCACAATCCAAAAACAAAGTGCAAACTTTAAAAACTACCAAATTAGGTTAAACATGCGGACTGCCACCAGGAAAGTTGTGTCGGAAGAGTAAACAGACTTCTGCAAGACATATTTCTTCTATATTTTATTTCGATAAAATTTGAATCGAATCTAGCATGTCATATCTATCTTACAATTATCTAAAACGTTTAATGGTTTATATAAATATTACCTTTGCCTCCGCCCATGTGGCGTGTATACCCATTACTTTATAGCATGATGCACCGTGTCTTTCGAATGAGTCCGGACAATTACACACGCTTACTATGACAAGTAAATTAAAAGCGAGTTAAAATGTAATTCCGATTGCACATTACATCAAGTAATTTAGGAATATAGAGGACAAATATTACGTACTGCTTTTCATAAGAATGAATTTCAGAAGTATCGTTTTAATAGTATTCTTTGGAAAGATCGACCGATCCATTCGACCATTCTTATCCAGGGATGTAGGAATTGTCTTTTATGCACACAAAAACTCTTGACATCGCAACACTATTAGATTCAGTACTGATGGATTTTAAGTAAGACAGGGGGTTATGCCTCTATTGTTGGCTGTGATATTACAGGCTACTACCATTTAGAATAAGAAACACTTGTAAAAAATTCCATTTTAAAAACAACAGAAAAATCGTTGATATCGACAAAAAGATTTGCCGTGAAAAATTACTAATGCATTTAATATGCAAATATTTAAATGTTATAACAATTAATGCAATAAATTATATGCAAAACAGAAGACATAGGACCAGTTAAAATTACGGTGGGGTAACATAGCTATTTAGATGATCTTTTAATATCTGACTGGTCTACAGCGCCGGATTACGGTTTACAGTGGTTCAGTCTGTACAAATCCTAATGTGATCAAGTTAACTTTTCCCTTGTCAATGATGATTTTACCAGGGAATTTTGGCGTTTAGAGCCGACTACAGTTATATAAGTGAAATTACCTTTACTAAGCTTAAAACTCATTCCGACCAACCAATCTAAACATAATAATATTTATAAATTTTCTTACCTTTAACAAATGTACTGAATAAAAAGACTAGCAGCCACATTTGTATTATGAAGTCAACGTATACAAAGTAGAATAGAATTCCAAGATAAGTAATATTGGTATACAGAATTATCTATACGAATGCACTTATTGTCAGGCAGGTCATATCGGATCGTTCTTTATCTTCAAATTGTAGAAGAATTTAATTTAGTGCATTACAATAATTTCAAAGACAATTTATATCGATACTGTACTCTATTTTATTATTGTGATCTTGTAGTTGCGGGATGAATAGGTTTAAAAACATTGTGATCTTGTAGTTGCAGGATGAATAGGTTTAAAAATCATTGTGATCTTGTAGTTGCAGGATGAATAGGTTTAAAAATATTGTGATCTTGTAGTTGCAGGATGAATAGGTTTAAAAACATTGTGATCTTGTAGTTGCAGGATGAATAGGTTTAAAAACATTGTTATCTTGTAGTTGCAGGATGAATAGGTTTAAAAATATTGTGATCTTGTAGTTGCAGGATGAATAGGTTAAAAACATTGTGATCTTGTAGTTGCAGGATGAATAGGTTTAAAAACATTGTGATCTTATAGTTGCAGGATGAATAGGTTTAAAAACATTGTGATCTTGTAGTTGCAGGATGAATAGGTTTAAAAACATTGTGATCTTGTAGTTGCAGGATGAATAGGTTTAAAAACATTGTGATCTTGTAGTTGCAGGATGAATAGGTTTAAAAACATTGTGATCTTGCAGTTGCAGGATGAATAGGTTTAAAAACATTGTGATCTTGTAGTTGCAGGATGAATAGGTTTAAAAACATTGTGATCTTGTAGTTGCAGGATGAATAGGTTTAAAAAACATGCCCATATTCTACAAAATGAGTCCTTGGTGTTCTGGACTATGGTCCCTGACTTTGATATCTTCTGGTCTATTTTTTATTATTCTTTAGTGTATTTTCAAGAGTATGGTCCCTTATTTTCCTTATGAGAATGGTTCTTGATTGCCCTATGTTCTAGATTATAGTATCCGATTCTCCATTGCAGTAGGTCTTTGGTCCTACCATATTCTAAATTTTGATCCTTGTCTCTCAAAACAATCCCCAAAATCTTACAACCTGCGTTACAAACGCATTTATATACAAATTAAAAATAAGCCTTATTTAACCAAACAATGAAGTGACAACCTCTACATGTAAATGCAATCCATAATTTTAAGAAACATAAAGTATTTCTCTGTTTAATAATTATAATTGTCAGACAAATATACTAGTCAGTTGAATAACATACTTAAATATGTGGTTAGCTAAACAGGGGGTACTTACCCTTCCGAATAACCCGGTAGAAGTTCGCGTGTTTAACCTAATATGTCAGTTCAAAAGTTTTTACTTTGCTTTTGGATTTAGTGTTGGACATGGATTAGCAAGGTTTTGATTATTACTGATCCTAATAGAGATTAACGAAGCTAGTTGTGTAGCATCTACGTATATCTTGAAACATTTCTCATACTTATTTAAGTTGTTATCAACTTCTGTTTGTCTTTACTATAAAACGACACTGACGAATATGTTTCCTTTTATAGATAACATATTCGAGGCGGGACTTTTGAATGAGTATGTTAATGAATATAGTGGTATGGTTGTAAACCATTCATTATCATAACCACACCACTGGACATTTACTAATGTACCCCTCCAAAGACGAGTATTTTATAATTAGTGGCCCCAATATGCGCTTTTATTCCTTGTTGTGTGTGTCTGTTTCTGACGTTGTCCAGTAATTACATACGTTGTTGCAAAGTTACAGTTTTTTCTGACATTGAGAGCTCACACTCACACCCAAATATCCAACACTCGTAAAACATTATTATCACAATATATACAAACAAATAAATACCAAAAACCGCTTAATTTGTCCATTAACAGTTTATTCTACTGTATAACACGTTATTATATAGATGATAGTATAATTCTATTGTGAATGTCTTTATTCTCATCTCCATCAAACTTTTTATTGACCAGCGCTGTTAGCATCATAAATAACTGTTCCACATTCACATTAGTTTTGGCACTTGTCTCTACATACGGAATACCCATTCCATTCGCGAATGCCTGTTAAAGGTAAAATTAAATAATCAAATGTACTATTGCGACAGAATTGGTAATTATACTTATGTACTTGAATGACAACATTGGATTAAATTCGGTCCAGTGTCTGCAACGGTTGAGAGAATTTTCATTAGCGATACAACATCTGTCTTTTTTCGTTTGATTTACTTTTGCATGTACAATTTGGTTTTAAGTTAAAAGAATCAGTTGACCACATACATGTAAATTGTATCCGTTCGTGTTGTTTGACTGTTTCTGTTCAATTTTTATTGTGATTGTGGGTGTTGACAAGAACCCGTTTTCCATCTTTCTATTTTAAAAACCAATGCCTCAATCCTTTAAAAATTTAGAAGCATATACCTCTGGTTGTAAAATAAATAGGGAGGTTAAGCAGCAAAACTACTGACCTATCGCAAAATCCTTCAACTCCATATGCAGACACATGTATATAGAAGACGTTATAGTGAACAAGAAAATACAAAAATACGACTGACTCTTTAAGTTCCATTTCTATATTTGGAATTTAATCTAACAATAGACTAGTTTTTCTGTCTGATTTGACGAAATACAAGTTTTATCGAACACGCTTGATACACGTGCAATTTTAGTCGGGGTTTCTAATCGTGACGTCGTTGGGGAATCTCCGATTTGTCGAAATACAAGTTTTATCGAACACGCTTGATACACGTGCAACTTTAGTCGGGGTTTCTAATCGTGACGTCGTTGGGGAATCTCCGATTTGTCGAATGTAAATAATGACGTCATTACTACAGAACATACGACATAACATAGTTCAGTGTTTTTCTGCGGTAAAATATAATTTCACATGAAGTGTTGTTTTTATTAGTTTAAATAACCTAGTTGGAAATGTTAGATAAAAATATCAAATACACAGTGTGTATGTACAAGCTTTCGACTACTAAAAAAGGACTCGACCTGATACGGAGGGTTGTACATACACACTGTGTATATAATATGTATGTATCTCAATTATAACGCAAACGAAAAGTTACATTTGAAGGTATATAGCAAACGTGATGACTTCAATTATATATACTATTGTTAACTGTCCTTTTCTATTCCACAGTATACCCATTTCTCATGCTAATAACAAGTTTGTTTCACAATTAATACGTTATGGTAGGGCTTGTTTCTAGTCTTAACTTAATACAACACAAAGAAAACTGTTAAAATACATTTTTTTGAAAACTGACGCATTGATTTCTACCAGAGAGGTGATGCCGCGTGCTTTAGAAGAGCATGTTAATTCGGTCTAACTAACTACATCCGCCGCGTTAAACAACAAAATTACGAATGAAAGGAACATCGAATTTTAGGACATTAAATGATTCATGATAGTTTTTTGATACAGAGACATTTGTCAAAAGTACTTAAATGCAAACAATTTGAGGGATATTATAGGCTTTATGCTAGCAAAAACCGTACAATATCCCCATGTTAACGATGTAGTTTTGGAATTATGATTTGGACATTGATTGGTACATTTAATTACCATAACTTCACGACATTTTGATATATTCAAGTTTTCCTGTAGTTACTTGTACACTTACCTGTGCTGTATCGATTGACACTTGTCTTTCATTCTCTAAATCACACTTGTTTCCGACAACTATTGGCTGAATTTGGTCGCTATAATTGTTGATGCCGTCAAGCCAGCGTGACAAACATTCAAATGAGGTCTGAAAGTTAAATCATATAGGAAAAGGGTTATAAAATTTAACAATTTGTCGCAATAACACTTTAATATTAAAATAATTATTTAATACTTCATTTGTTTTCATGGTTCTATAATGTTGGCTGGTTTAGTGTTAGTTACGTCATAAATAACCAGCGCACCACGTGTTCCTCTGTAATAAGACGTCGCTATTGTGTAAAACCTCGTAAAAGCTACTTACAGTGTTAGTTACGTCATAAATAACCAGCGCATCACGTGTCACATTGTAATAAGACGTCACTATTGTGTGAAACCTCGTAAAAGCTACTTAGTGTTAGTTACGTCATAAATAACCAGCGCACCACGTGTATCTCTGTAATAGGACGCCACTCTTTATGTAAAACCTCGTAAAAGCTACTTACAGTGTTAGTTACGTCATAAATAACCAGCGCACCACGTGTTCCTCTGTAATAAGAAGTCACTATTGTGTGAAACCTCATAAAAGCTACTTAGTGTTAGTTACGTCATAAATAACCAGCGCACCACGTGTCTCTCTGTAATAAGACGTCACTGTTGTGTAAAACCTCATAAAAGCTACTTACAGTGTTAGTTACGTCATAAATAACCAGCGCACCACGTGTCCCTCTGTAATAAGACGTCGCTATTGTGTAAAACCTCGTAAAAGCTACTTACAGTGTTAGTTACGTCATAAATAACCAGCGCATCACGTGTCACTCTGTAATAAGACGTCACTATTGTGTGAAACCTCATAAAAGCTATTTAGTGTTAGTTACGTCATAAATAACCAGCGCATCACGTGTCCCTCTGTAATAAGACGTCACTATTGTGTAAAACCTCGTAAAAGCTACTTAGTGTTAGTTACGTCATAAATAACCAGCGCACCACGTGTATCTCTGTAATAAGACGCCAATCTTTATGTAAAACCTCGTAAAAGCTACTTACAGTGTTAGTTACGTCATAAATAACCAGCGCACCACGTGTTCCTCTGTAATAAGACGTCACTATTGTGTGAAACCTCTCTCCTCCAGATGTGTCCCACTGAAAAAGTCAAATTATAAATTTTGTTGTAAACTTTAAGGCAGAATGTATGTGATTAGTTTTTTATTTGATGGTTTTTGTACATAGAGCCTTGCCAGTGTTATCACGTGATTCATTTTCCTTAACGTTTGTATCACGTGGTACACTGTCGAACCCTATTAGAAAATGCATTTATACTGTATTATTACTATTATTACAACGAATAACGTTACTGGCATATCTTGTCATGTGATCAGCGTGGATTAGAAATTTTCATTTAAAAATAGTAGTCTTTACACGTCAAATTGTGACGAGTTTTTTCAAATGCGAGATTACAAACGAGACATAAAACGGGAAAATACACCCGTACGTGTCAATGTACAATTAAATCCGATAAAATCATATGGATATGCGGAAGGAACTGTCATTAGTATGAGAAGAACAGAGTACCGATCCTTTGTCAGTGGAATCATGGCCGATTTTGAAAGAAACTGATATAAAATAATTTGTATTTCCTCTTTATATCATTGTTTTATGGTGTGTTTCTTTTATCAATCTGGTTTTATAGAATAACTGTTTTCTCGCTGACGTAGTTTTTCCACAAATTATTGCGCAATTTGTTTTCTAATTAAGGCCGGTAATTTGGAATTATCGTGCATTTCGTTTTCGTAGTTGCCTGGTCATTGTAAGACACACTATTGTATGTTTCTCACTAATCTGGCTTCAAAATATTGTGCATTTTGCTTTCTAACTCACTTGCTTATTTATAACAGATTATTGTATTGTTGTTTACTTACTATTTGTAACTTTATTTTCTTTCCATCAAGTTCCACTGTTTTAATTTTCTGAAATATACGTGAGGTATTCAGTTTTTGTTAAAAGTTTGTTGTTGAATATACTTAAGTAATAAATGTATACACTGATGACGTATCTATAAAACCTGGCAATAGACAGAGCCACTACAGAACATAAAATCGGCGCATATGTCCACCAGCGTACCTAGTGGTGTCACTAAAGGATTGTGTAGAACTATTATTATCGCATAATTTGACAGTTCCCCTTATAGACTCATTATTTCGAAAATAGACGACGGTTTTTTTTAGAAATAGAATGACATTCACTTCAAATTATTATGGAAACATAGGCGAAGGTTACAAAGCACCTTTCCTATACTTTTCTACACTAGAAAATAGGTAATGTCTGTTCTTTGCAAAGTATTCATCGTTTAGAAATGGAAGTCACCGGATCCTTCGGAAGATACCTTAAAACCGATGTAACGTGCCACGACGTGGCATACCGTAGCACGCTAAAGAACTCTCTTTGTGTATTAATGCGCACTGCAAGGGTTAATATTTCTGTTAGTTAATCTATAGCTGGTGACATCTGGATACAAGCAAAATATTTTTGACTAGGACGTAAAATAATGATTAAACTCGAGAAATCTAAGCATACAATCGTTACCATATCAACACATTATACTCACAAAATCCACGCCTATGTTGCAAGGAAACGTTGGGAATGAGTCGTCCTGTATAAATAAAAAATAAACATGTAATCAGATGGAGGTATACATACACAAAAAGTAAATATAACTAGAACTGTCTCGAGCCAAATACCCCCGCCCCACTATTTAATGTTTTTCAGCGACCTTGACTTTTCCTATATGACCTTGGTTAAAGTTCATGACACACATTTGGACCATGACGAATATTCAACAGCTGTCCAAAGCAATTATGAGATATAGTCCGGGCACATTATTTTACACGGACAGACAGACATTGTGATTCCTATATACCCTCTCAAACTAGTTTGCGGGGGTATAAAAATGTTAACTCTCTCCCCCCCCCCTCTCTCTCTCTCTCTCTGGTGTATCTTGTCATTAGATCCAGTGTCTATCCAAAGTCGAAAGCGTTCAATTACCCAAGGTTCTGACAGTTCTTTCAAATCTTTAACTTCTGGACATCTCATAAGGAAAGAATGTGTTCAGTGAAGTTAAAAAACATTCTCAATATTACACAACCGAAATGTATCGGGGCTGAAAAACCATGGCGTCGTAGTGTTGTCGTGTTAATAGAAAGATTTGCTGCCAGACCTTTCAGCTTTGTGGCAGAACGCTGGCTTTTCATCCGGTAGTGCCGGGTTTGATTTGCTGCCAGACCTTTCAGCTTTGTGGCAGAACGCTGGCTTGTCATCCGGTAGTGCCGGGTTTGATTTGATGTCAGACCTTTCAGCTTTGTGGCAGAACGCTGGCTTGTCATCCGGTAGTGCCGGGTTTGATTTGATGCCAGACCTTTTATCTTTGTGGCAGAACGCTGGCTTTTCATCCGGTAG